>JAHWFP010096284.1:0-39341 GCA_023313725.1 Lithobius niger
GTTTTAGCATAATTACTGAAGGTAAGTATTTGCAGGAAGTAAGAAATCTTAATCTTTATTAATTGTGTCCTTAGGAGCCATCAGCCTATCTGCTTCATTTGGGCTTCCTCGTCCTTCCCGCGTGAAGGATCAGGACTTGCTGGCCCTCAAACACGTCTCCCCTGTTTCAGGCCTGGCGCTTTTGTAGTTCGGGTCAGCCATGCTACCTCTCTATGACTGAGCCCTAAGGGCCCACGCAGTCGGACGCTGTGTCTTGGTCAAGCCGATGGGACCGAGTCAGCCCCCAGTTTGTGCCAAAGTGTATTTCTACATTTTTTATTATTTTGGTAACTGAATTGGTAACCATTGACCTCTATTGCGTTAATAAATCGGCGTTATCCATTTCCATTCTTGTTTGTCGTTTGTGGTGCCAAGTCAATTGTAAGCTTGTGTTTTCATTAGGCGGAGTTTGGTTGGCAGCACAAATGAACCTACCCTCTTCCCTCTCTTGCTTACAGCCGCATGCATTTACCTCATTTTTGGGTACGTAAGGTCACTGAGGTGAGAGGTACGTGTTGTGCCAACGCTGTCAACTGACGCACACTTTACCTACCACCATCCCGTTTTCGTCCATTGTTCTTTGCTTTCTTTATCTTGAGACCGACTTTGTATCGGGTATGGGCTTCCTTGTCCTTCCCGCGTGAAGGATCAGGACTCGCTGGCCCCCAAACACACCTCTCCTGTTCCGGGGCTGGCGCTTTTGTAGTTCGGGTCAGCCACGCTACCTCTCTATTACTGAGCCCTAAGGGCCCGTGCAGTCAGACGCTATGTCTTGGTCAAGCCGATGGGACTGAGTCAGCTCCCAGTTTGTGACAAAGTGTAGTTTTACATTTTTTTTTTTTTGGTTATTGAATTTGTAGCCGTTGACCTCTATCGTGTTAATAAATCGGCGTTATCCATTTCCATTCTTGTTTGGAAGTCAACTAAATATTTTGAAATTGGCCTCAGTAAGCAGTTCAAAATCAAAGATGTTATGAAAGCCTTGCTTAAGTCATTCGTCTTATAATCGCAGCCAGTTATTTCTTTGGAATATGCAAGCCAAAAATATGAGTAGTCTTAAATTCGGGGATATACGGTAAATAAAGCAGGCATGAAGAGTGTATTGTATATAAAAAATGGCCTTGTAAATATTAAATAGCGTTTGAACTTTGATGCTGCAATGATGTAGATAGAAGATTGTAAAGTAGTAGGATACCGTGACCAAGATAGGTGGACATTTTCTGTGTTATTAGTCAACAGCCAGTCGAAACTTCACCGATACTGTGTGCCTTAGTTCTCTTTTTTTGAATTTGTATGTAGGAAAGTGCGTTGTTTTCGTCGATATTTGCTAGTCAAAATGGTGAGTGTTTTTAACATAGATAACTTAAGAATCACTATTGCAAGCTCACTGACTTGTCCATAACATAAATAGCTGCAAGCTCATACCAAAACTGATCTTGAGGGCCTCGCATGTGTGAATACATACTGACCAGCACTAGATACAAGGCCAAACCCAAAGCCTGTGCAAGACATTTTTGTAATTAACTGGTAGAAAGTTACCGTATTTAGCAAACCTGAGTTTCAAATAAAACAAAAGTTCTAGTATACAAATAAGAAAATTTCACTATCCAGCTCTTATAAAGTGCATGTCAATCTTATCTACATACTTGTCTTTGTCTTTGTCCAGATCTTTTTCTTGATCCTCTACAGTTTCTTCCGTATGCTCACTTTTCTGTCCACCCGTCTCCTCAGCAAGCTTTTTACTTGGCTCCGTTAGCTCCTGAAGCAAAATGTTACTTTTTATCAGGTCAATGAACAATAATTTGGCATTCAATGAGGGATGCCATCTTCCATAAGCATTATTGCTACAAAGCTATTACTGTAAATCGTGTATTAAATGCCCATTCGGAGACACCCCTTAAATGCTTTAAGGTCAAAATTGTTAGCCAATGTAGTTGAGTCCATCCCTTAAATTAGTTTTTTTTCTGCTCCAACATTAACTAAAACCTTCATACATTTATTGAAATCCACATTTATCCCGTTAATTCATGGATTTTCTACTGCAAAATTAACTAAAAGCGTCGTACATTTAACGAAATTAATGTTTTACGAACACGATTCACGAACGGAAACGGGAACATTATCGTAAATCGTGTATTAAAAGCCCAGTTGGACCTAAAGCCCACCCCCCCCTAAAATGCTTTAAGGTCAAAGTCATGAAATAACGGAGCTAAAGCCACCCCTTCAATCTTCGTTTTTCTGCTACAAAATTAACTAAAAGTATCTAATAAGTTGTCTATCACGTAACTACATAATTAATTTTTATTTATCACAGTAGTGCTTTTAACAATAATTAGTGGTGGACCAGTCACTAGGCAACTACTGTGCCCTAACCTAAATTATCCAAACTAAGTACCTTTAACAGTAACTTGGAATTGGGAAAACAACATGGATGATGTTATTTTCACAGTCTGTAACATGACCCTGTGTAACCCAAAAAGGTTTATTTCTTCTCTTCAACATTATTGTCCTTGAATTCAGTAGTTTATTAATCTCCTAACTTACAGTTACGTTTCAAAACTAGGCAAGGACTACAAACGATGTACAGCTGAATGGATCAGGATGGAGCTCTCAAAACAAGCTCATCAATCATGGTTCAAGAGTAAATAATGGCTTAGTCATATTGTAGCCTTCAGCTGAAGTTTAAAATAAATAAGAATATGTGTTATTAAATGGGAACAAAATAAATAAATAATGCAAAATTAATGAAATTAGATATTCTCAAAATAAATTTATTAATTTACTGCAGAGAACTCAGAGTTAGGAAATAATATATACACCATAGATATCGGCAGGTTGCACTAGCAGACAACTAGATCCGGGCAAATGTAATTGACAATTGGGATTTAAAAATATTCTGCATTAAAATTTTC
The DNA here is from genome assembly GCA_023313725.1 of Lithobius niger. NCBI lineage: Eukaryota > Metazoa > Arthropoda > Chilopoda > Lithobiomorpha > Lithobiidae > Lithobius > Lithobius niger. The sequence continues at coordinate 2,952 of JAHWFP010096284.1, forward strand.
ATTTTCTAAACTCTTCGGAATCCTTCCCTGCCCTGCGGCGCTTTGTAACCTGTTGTTTTGCGTCATTTCTGTTTGGAAATGCATTCAAATTTGTGTCACTTCTGCCCCTACTTCCCCTCCGTTCTACCCACTCTACTAACCTCCACTCTTTTTGCCCGCAGCATGTGCGGTAAGAGTCCGTGCAGGGAGGCGGGAGGGTACTCAACGTAACACAGTTTTCGTCGGATTCTACTCTGAGAACTTAGATTCTCCTGCGAGAACAAGTTCTTTGGTAGAATCTTCAATTCTCATTCGTAGCATCCTTCCTCAACTGTGTTACTCTTTGGGATAGATTCAAAAACGTGCCAGTTCTACGACACGGAATCTTACCCCACCAAACTTTACAGTCGGTGCGCACAGGTCCGTGTCGAAGTCCACTACACCGATGCACCAGCCCCAGAAACCAGTGGCCGTCCTGTATGCACAAGGGTCCACCAGGAGACCCTCACGGTTGGGCAACCCCACTGTCCAGCTCCACCCATTGCCTGCAGCAGACTGAACTAGGGAGCTGCCTCCCAAGCCAGTGTCACGATCACTGCCCCCCCAGACTGCATCGTCCGGGGACTTGCGTACACACTAGCCCAGGAGAGGACCTGCAGGAACCAGCCCTGAACACCTCTCGGTCCACGACACCCCGAAGGCGTCCATCACCCCTACACCGGGTCACCTGCCCCACGACCTGAACCGTCACACTGTGCCGTTGCCTTGGAGCCAAACAAATCCTGTTGGGCACCCCTGTCCGGGCGTAGACGCCCCGCCAACTCCGATGACAGTCGTAGAGTCGTCCTTGCACTGGCGAGGTAACCCGTCGCCCTGCCGACGCCTGGACTGTACATTGCCCCCAGAACATCTCCCATATGCGCCTGTCAGTACCAGAACCAGCATACCGAATCCGCGGAACTTATTCCGCCGTACCCTCATTGATGCACACCCCAGACGCCATATCGTTCGGAACCGCTTGCCCGCACACCCTGCAGAAGCACTTGGAACCATACCTCATTCAATATTGTTAACCATGCCCTCACATCGACCTGTAAGGCTGTCTCCCCGCCTCCAAGGGAAGTACCTCCCCGCAATTAGACGCAGTGGCGGACCGCGGCAATGCCACTCACTCGACGCCACCGATCACCCAGCCTTTGCCACCACCAAAGCCGACTACGCTTCAACCTGTTCAACCGATTCCGTCCCCTGGAACCACCCAACCAGGTTGGCCTGTGTCCAAGATGCTAACCCAGATCAAAACAGTTAGCATTGACACTTTTGTTTCACTCATGCACAGTACGGTGCCTCCCACACCTTGTTGCAGCCACGACGACCTCAGAAACGTCTGCACCCGCTAGCTTCGGTGAAGCAATATCGAACCGGTCCACAGCACAGACCTGTACATCACATAGCAATGGCAGCATACTCCCCAAAATAAAAATAAAAAAATAAATAAAAATTTAATGCCTACCGACATATACATCTCGCAACATCGCACCCGCCATTCTCCCATCAGATCTGTATAGCGTATTTATATAAATCCGACGTCCGAGGTGAAATAAGTCTGCTAGTCATTTGCCCTGATTACAAAAACGATCGTAAATTAATTAATTAATTCCCGCCCAGCCTGCGTTCACCACCATGCCGGCGGTCCAATAAAACCAACAAACACAAAAAAAAAATTAAATTCAACCCGGGCCAATCGTTCCCACATGATGTCCAACGCCACCGTCCCATGTACCAAAAAAAAAAAAAAAAAAAAAATTTAGGCCTAAAAAAAAATTAATTTCCCAAAACCAATCGGCTCACGGTCACACCAGGTTCCCTAAATCCGGGCCGCCAGTTCTCGCCGGATCACACTGCCGACCTTCCGGCCACTCGACACCTACCACAGCTGCCAGTCCGCATTTTTATTTGATTGATAGCAATGTCAGCCAAAAAGTTTTGGAATCTGCCGTGGCCCAGTTTCCAACCGCGACCACGAAATTCACCCAATCCATGCCGCCGAGTTCGCCCAACCGCTCGACGGGGCTCACAATTCCAAATTTTAACATTTTTCGCAACGTATTACTCTGCCTACGACACACCTCGCTTGTTATGCCTACTTCTTACTTCGTCCCTTGGACGGCATTCACGGCTCGGACCTCTGCCTGCCCCCTCGTCCGAAAGACGGAATATTCAATCTCATAAAACCTTTCGCAATCTCCTCGTGCAACGCATTTCAATGTCGCCTACGCCCAAGTCTAGCATAACCGCTACTCCCTCAGCCGGCTTCTAGTGCCCGCCTCACTTTTTCACTCTAAGTGGTATTCATTATTATTATAATAATTTTGCACGTGGTTTCGCCTCATGACCGAGTTCGTGGATTTTTCGCTCCCTCTACCAACGTGTCGGCACTAGTAGGCTTATCACTATTCGTACGCCCCCTGGTCATACGATAAATAACGGATTCCCATGTTATTTTTCCACTATCCTATAATAATCGCACACAGCCAACGTTTAATCGACCAACTACATCATACTCACCACGTCAGCCGACGCTGTCTACACGAGCCGCCATTTTCTCTCGGTCGTCTTCAATATCGTCGGCAGCCATTTGCTTCCCAACGGGCGTCGCTTTCCCGCCTTTTACGAAACCGTCCACGAAACGCAGCATCCATCCTTGCTTGTAGTTGTCCACTATTGTGTTCCACCTGAAGTTGTCGTTGTTAGCCATTTTTAAGGACGGAGTTTTTACACGATTCCACGATCGTGGAAAATTATCATCTTGCCCAAAAACGTTCAATAACACTTTCTGTCGAAGAGTAAAACGTTGGTTACAGAGTCTAGGTTCCATATTTTATCGTGGAATTTCGTGGAATTTGATGTTTTCCGTGGAAAATGTTGCATTCCGTGGAATTCCGCTTAATTTGAGGTATATTTAAAGTTTTTCAGCAGTTTTTCACAAAAATAAAAATTTAGATTTAAGAATTTTTTTTAAACGCCTGTTCGGATACGTGTGAAAGGAACGTTGATAGGAGCGTACTAGTGGTTTCGTATCTTATACCTCTGGTTTCGTTCTCACGCGCATGCGTTGTGGCTTTACTGCCGACTTCTAGCTGATTTACTGCTGCACCCACTCGTGGAATTAGCCAATTTTATCGTGTAAATTTGCATTTTGCTCATCGCGGATCGCGTCGCGGAAAATGAAAATTTTTATCGCGGAAAAATTCCGTCCTTGGCCATTTTCTTTCTCAATAACAACGATGTCGCCGATCACACAACCGTTCATGCCAGCAGCAAGAAAAGAGTGGAGGGTAGTAGAGAGGGCCGAACAGAGGGGAAGTAGGGGCGGAAGTGACGCAAATTTGCATGCATTTCCAAATGGAAATGACGCAAAACAACAGATTACAAAGTGCCGCAGGGCAGGGAAGGATTCCAAAGAGTAACACATTTGAGGAAGGATGTTACGAATGAGAACTTTATTACTTACTAATAACGTAATAATAATATTTAAACTTGACTTGGTTGTACTAAATGACACATGCGGTTTTACTGGCAAGGGTGCACCTTCCCGATAACCACTTGTGAAGCTACCGCTAGACTCGAGTGTAATGCTACCTTGCTTTATAAGCGATCTGAGGAGACTACTGCAATTCGAATTTATTGCATTTAAGCCTGTTTGAATTTAATTAAACTGATGTAAACTGCATCCCAAACACTTGTGACTGCTAATGATATACGGAACTATTAAAAAAACTCCTGGCTGTGGTGATTGTTCCAAAGGTAAAGTGCTTCAAATTCAGCCTATATGAAACTGAAGAACGATCTAGATTCTAGATTTCTTTGACTAGGTTTACTTAAAACATAACGAAATTTATTTACAATTTTTTTAAATATAATATTAAAGGATTTACAATATACAAACTCGTGCAGATGTTAAAAACGTGATAAAGAGAGTCAGTTTTACCATTGTGGGCCGATTTGTATGGTTGATTCAGATAACGAACGAGACTCGGAGCTATTATTTTGTTTACAAATTTGCGGATGATATTTTTAACGCCCACCTCTGATTTTAGCCAAATTAACTGCATAAGCCCTTGGGCATTTAATAAGCGATTTACGGTATTGCCGCCATTTTCCTGAAGGACGTGTGGATCACTCGTTCCAGGACAGAAGATGAGTGATCAATCTCTCCCTGAATGCGATGAGCGATTGCGCTCTCCTGTTAACAATAACAATATGGCTGTAGCATGATGCTATCGCATCGAAGCTAGGAATTAGTTTTTAAGTGTGAATTACGATGAATTTTGGACGAGTAACGGACTCAAGGATGTAGGGAATTCGAATGCAACGAAAGGGAGTGGGGAATTGACAAGCTGGGTGATAATGGTGATACTGGTGATGCTATCAATAAAATCATTTGAAGGGTGATAAGTGGTCAATCCCTAAGCCCCAGGTAATACCGGATAAATTAAAATCTTCATTATCTCCAATCAAAACAAGATCATTTTCGTTGGAATCGACAAGTGCCTTGGACAAGTGCGAAGGGTGCAGCTGCAGGGGGGCCCACGCTGAAGGACAGTAGAGGAGGGCCCACACAAAAATAAAAAATAAAACAAACAAAAAACGAGACAGAGAAATACAGAAAGAGTGAGAGAGCGAAAAGGGAAGAGGGAGAGAAAAGCAACAGAGATAGGTAATATAGAAACACTCATCGTAGCACCCGGAGACTGCAGTAGACACGAAAGTAAATGAAGACACAGTAAACTGCAGGAGAATCGAAGGAGAATCGAAGTTCTCAAGAGTGGAATCCGACGAAACTGTGTTACTTATGGGATGTACCTTTTAGCTTTCGGCACCTTTATTCCCCCCTCATTTGCATCAAATTACACTCGAATTTATGCAATTTTTGCGTCACTTCCGGTTGCGTCACTCCCTGCTTCCCTGCCTTGCCAATCCATTGTCCTTTTTGGCGGCTGGCAGGTATTAACCCTCGCCAGAGGAGGTGGGTGGGAACGAAAAATCAACACAGTTTTGTCGGATTCCACACTGAGAACTTCGATTCTCCTTGCGAGAACAAGTTCTCTGGTAGAATATCCATTTCTAATTCGCAGAATCTTCCTCACCGTGTTACTTATGGGAAACCTAGATTAGTAAATGTGGCGCGGGGGCCAGCCTACTTACCAATTATGACAACAGCCCCTTCGTCTACATATGCTGGAGCACCTGACCGGCCAATCCCGGATCCAGCTCCCTATTGTAATGATTACTAAACACGGAGGGTGACGACCAGTTCGCCAACGCCATGATCTGAATATGAATTTCTCGTAAATCATCCACCGGCCCATTCGCCATTTGTAATGCGTTTCACAATGCCACTTGCATTTCAGCGCCGATTAATTTAGGTAACGCAGAAATCGAACCCGCCAAATTTCCCCACGGGATTAATGGTTCCCGGCTCACAGTCGCGTTAAGCCTAATGGCGCCGCCGTTTTCTCCCGTCTTTTCAAGCACGCTACTCACAGCCTTGTTTACGGGAGTCGGTCGTCCTCCGTCGCCATCAGCTTGGTAATTGACTCTCACAGTCTTAGGTAACTTTTACTTCTCTTCCCTAGGCATGGCTGCATCCAATAAACCTCTTTTACTGTTGTTAATATCTCTTGCCATCGTACACACAACCACCTTGTGCCACGGCAAAAAAGAGAATGGATTGGCAAGGCAGGGAAGCAGGAAGTGACGGGACCGGAGGAAGTGACGCAAAAATTGCATAAATTAGAGTGTAATTTGATGCAAATGAGGGGGAATAAAGGTGCCGAAAGCAACAAGGGACATCCCATAAGTAACACAGTGAGGAGGATCCTGCGAATGAGAATAATCATTTTACAGCTTTATTGTTGGTTTACATCTCAGTTATTATTGCCTGTATGCACGGGTAGTCCAATCCTTTCCTGCACAGTAACGCAAACGTGTGCAAGGCTTGCTCTATTTTTGTAACTTGATCCGGTGCTGGTGTTAATTTCCAAAACTTAATCTTAAGCTGAGTTCACACTTGACCCTGAACACCGCATTAGGGTTCTGGGCCCGGACTTTTCAAAGCAGGCAACACAAAAAGAGAAAACCCGACACCCGTTTTTCGATACCCTTCCACACTCTCTCGCTACAATATTTTCGGCGCTGTCGTTGTTTTTTCTCCCTCCCCTCCTGTGCTTTCCTTTCATCTTGATATTGTATATCAGCACTCTTGCCACCAAACGTTTCCATAAAGGGCGGCCCCGCACTCCGACGATGTCTACACTTGAAATACACGGTGTTGCGGTCTGAAGTTCAGCAGTTGACCGGGGACGTGAAGGTCCAGGTCGGGCCCAGTGTGAACAAATCAGGCTCAGGCCCAAGCTTTTTTTTCCAAGTGTGGACAGGGCTTAACTTACAAAGCTCTCCTAACACAATATCGGTTAACAAGTCTTTGCCATACTGTCGATCGAAAAACGTCATACAAGTTAACTTGAAAAAAATAGTTGACATTTTTGCAGGAAGAAAGCAAGGCAGGTTGCATTTGTGTAACATAATGCCTCATGAGGTGTTAGTTTAATGATGCTTACTGGCTACCATACTTTAGATAAAGAAAGAAATAAAAAATTATATGCATTATTAAACAATGTTGTTCTTGGCATAGCTTAACTCTTTCAATCCCAACGTATTCGAAACTGACATAAGCTAGACTGGGGAAAAACTAAGACAACACGCACGCTGCAAGCTTTGTGAGGGGGCCCCGGGGACCTAGAGTAAAGCAAGCAAGCACAGCCCAGTGGTCAGCATCCTCGTCTACAAACTAAGTGAATTCCGGCTTGAATCCCATGACAGACTTAACATATTGTACTTAAAAAAAATCAAATACCAGGATTAATTCGGGTCTGAAAGGGTTACTGCTGTTATGTAAGCAAGTGAAGACTGTTGCATCAGCAGCGAGATCACTGTAGCTAGGCTTCCTGTACAGCTTTCGCTCCTCCATCCTTTCTTCTTTTCCTCCATCTCAACTGCATGGATCAGGCCCAATGAATCACTCGCGCTCAATGGTAAGAAGCTTGATGATAGATAAAGGAGACGGGGTGAAGGGTGGGGAAGCGGGGGGGGCTTGACAATAATGAGACAGAGGATTGGGGGGGGGGGGCGTGAACCTGATACCATTTACCCAGCATGTGTCGTCCTTAAGACATATGGGGCGATACGGGGGAGGGGGTCCCCGCTCCAATTTCTGCACCAGGGCCCACGCTGACTAAGTTACGCCATTGGCCTTGGACCTTGTTTTTTTCATGGTTGCTGTCAAAGGAGTGATAAAAACACGCAGCGACAATACTACAGTGAGAACTAGGTTTGAATTCTAGTTTAACAGCTGTCCTTGAAACCTCCTGGTGTGTCAGCAACCTTAAACTCGCAGTCCCCTGGCTTGTGCATCAATGGGCTGACTTACTGTCTTCTAGTCTGGGGTGAACAGTGCCTTTATGACAGCCGCATTGTTAACAATTTTGGATTTGGCTTCAGAGAGAAAGACTGCCTGTCGTTGTGGCAGTTGGCTAGGGCCGTAACTTCATTCCATTTGTTAATCACTGAATCAGCATTAATGTAAATGATCGGAAAGTTGCTATTGTTAAAAGGATGTAAACCTATATTGATGACATTTGGTGGTGAATTACTTGGTTGAGGTCTACGTACATCTGTGATGGGGTTGCTGGGTTGGAGGGAGGGTTTTTTTGCTATCAGGGTTTTTTACCAACAGGAGTCCCGTACCTATACGTGGGGTTTGTGTTGCAAGGCTATGCTCCTTCCCCAATCTTGTTTCTTAAAAAGGAGGAAAATGGCCCGCGTAGGCCAAGTGCCGGGTGACGTACACTCATGGACTAATTAACTCTTTATTCAAATACAGAAGAAAGTATATCCAGGGAATTTTCATTCTATGTTACGGACTTGCAGTGATTCCTGGGACATTACAACCCCTGGTTCCATGCAATGGTTGTAGATACCCTTAGTAGATGTAACTACACCCAAACGACTAACGAAGATGTTCGTTTCCCTTTGCGGGTGACTCCCTGCGCTCCCTTGCAACTACAGTGAGCGAACTCCTAACATTGTGACCTACCAGACGCACGGATTTGGGCGGAGGAGAATGGGACGAAACCTCGTAGGAGAATGGGACGAAACATCTGCCGCTTGGGCTTTCAAAAAGCTTTAAGCTTACTGGTCGACACCTTCTATTCTATTCTTCTATCTTTGGTTTGCTGAAAACTATCGCAAAAAGCAAGTTTATTTACCTTTTTATTTTTTGGTACTTGCGGTTGCTTAGACGAGTACGAGTTTTCCCAGTCACGTGTTGTAGGAGGGCTCGTTTCTGGTGGGAATGTCACATTTTGTATTGTTTTCGTCTCTTAAGTTACTACGTGTTGTAGCTACTGCAGCGACGCCTAGTGCACAAGGAAAATGACACGCAGTAGCTTCTGAATCAACTTTAAGATATTCTCTACCAGACTTTAGAGCAGAAGTATTCATTGGACCACAAAGTTGAACCAAAGCATTGGTCTGGGCACTGCTGAAACCAGCAGTGTTCTGATTTAATAGCTTAAATTCCGAGGGTCACCTCCACTTCGGAACCAACATGACATTCACAAATGCGATTCCCATGAGAGCTGATACCACTCAAACGGTAAAACGGTAAGTGGATGTAAAATTGGGATATGGTTGTTGGGTCACTGCATGACCAGTGTTGAATTTTTGGCTGTGCCGTTGTTGGTGGTGGCTTTTACTGATCATTTTCAGTCTCTCTTCCAGTTCATGTTTGACACCCGCATTTGTTCAGCCCATCAATCAATTAAGGCTTCTTAAGCTTGGAGACGTCAAGGGTGTGGCTACCATCTTACATTTCCAGTGGAAAAAAATCTTACAAAATCTACAAAAAAATGACAGAGCAATGCCTTTAAGGACCAAGTGCCAGATTTTCAACTTTTAAAGGACTTAAGGCTTTGCAAACGTAAAAATGAAAGAAACTGCAAGATTTTCAAGCACCGGTGCGAATCTGAGTTATATAAAGAGTTCTGACTAAAGCTGCTGTTATTCAAGGTTCATTATCTCCACCAGTGTGTGAAAGCCAACTTACTTTCAGCATGCTAAACTCGTAATGCTGGTAGCCCTTGAAACTCTCAGCTACGCCACCCAAAGTACGGGCTGTCTTCTTCCAGAAGGTGAGCAACGAGGTCTGATAGGCAGCCAGGGCATGTGAAAACATATTACATCGGCTGGCTGCAAGGAGGTCTATCTTTTGTAGACAATCCACTTTCAATTTATCAAATTTAGTCTTCGTTCGTCTTACTTGGGTCTGAACCTGCAAGCAAATTTTTGTAAAAATTTAGTAAAAACAAGTTCCGCAATAGGGAAAATTATAACCTTTGTAAAATGTTAACATTGTAAATATTAAAAAACCTTTTTCCCTGGTCAAAATTGGTTTCTGTCGGCTTACCGAAAATGTATACTACCTGTAAATTTCTTGCGTTCAGTTCCTGGGTGCTCTATTTGTGTCGTTGAAGTCCAGCCAGCTGTGCAACCCCAAAATGCGCAGCCGTCCTATAAAAGCGTTTGGCCCAGGTGCAGCTGCCATCTTTATTCCTTTCAATATGTCATGGAAGTGATTCAAGAGGGGAGGTAGGGTGGGTTAACAGGTAGTATATATCTTCGGTAAAATGATAGAAACTAATTTTGACCAGGAAAAAAAGAACATTTTGCCGGCCCCAAGCAGGCCGGCTAAAAATGGTTACTTTGTGCCTAAAACATACTTAACCTGATAATTTAGCATTACATTCCTCGAATGTGATGTTCCCCTGGAGGTTTCTTCTTCCGGTGCGCAGCCGCCTGCTTGCATGTCCCCTACTGCGCATGTGCGAGGCAGTACTCCCTTATAAAAGCGACAGCGCGCACGCAATAGGCATTTATTTTACTCTCAATATGTCAGGCGGTGACTCGAGAGGGGAGGCAGGGCGGGAGTTAGATTAAGTATGTTTTAGGCGCAAAGAAACCATTTTTGGCCGGCCGGCTGGGGGCCGGCATAATGTTCTTTCTTTGTTGCCAAAACATCTTAACCTGATAATTTAGCATTATCAGTTGACCTCGTCATAATCGGTGGCGGGCACCGTCCTGACGGGCGCCCCGGGGTGCAAGCAGGCATTCCCCCAAGAATTTTTATCTGAAAGAGAAAAAAATCGCACTTTATTCAGAACAGGTGGTAACAGGAGTTGGTCTCTTCCGTAAGATTTGGTGGCCCTGAAAAAGACCGTTGTTTGGGACTTACTTCCTTCTGGGTGGCTTGCTTCCATCTGGGTGGCTTGCTTCCTTCATGGATGGCTTGCTTCTGTGTTCTGAGTGCTTAATGGGGGGTTGACCACAGTTCTGGCTGCGACGATCGGTCCCAGCTGGTGAAGTCCAGATTCTTCTCTTGACATGTCCCTTAGGTAGTGGGAAGTGAAGGTTGAGTGGTGGCGCCAGGATGCTGCTGCAAGGATTTCATCTATTGGGATGGCGTTGTGGTGGGCCCATGATGTGGAGACGGCTCTTACTTCGTGTGCCGTCACTCTCATGCTCTCTGGGGCTTTATCGTAGGCTGCTTCAATTGTTTTCTTAATCCATTTTGATATCATAGCTGCTGATGTTTCGCCGGATAGGGGGTCAATTGGGAGGAAGAGTTGGTTTCTTCCTCGGCGGATATCTTCGTGACGTGTCCGGGCTAGGTAGAAGCGTAGCGCTCTGATTGGACATAGAAGGCGATCAGGTTCGTTTCCGACCAGCGTGGAAAGAGCCGGAAGGTGATTGGTTTCGGTGGCTCCGAAGGTTTTTGTGTTTTAGCTCTGAATGTTGACCTTGGGTATAGTGTGACAGAGGAGAAGTTGGTGCTGAAGATGCAGTATGCGGGATCTGCTGAAAGAGCCTGGATTTCAGAACAGCGAAGGCTGGCGGCTAAGGTGACAAGGAAGACCGTCTTGCGGGTCATGAGATGGAGGGAGGTGTCTTGTAAGGGCTCATATGGTTCGGCCATTAGGGACTGGAGGACGAGCGAAAGATCCCAGTCAGTTATTAATCTTCTGGTAGTAGGTCTTTCATTTTCGTAAGAACGGAGAAGGGCTGAGATTCGGTAGTCATCAAGTAAGTTGGTGTTGTTGGCGGCCTTGAAGACGGTGTTTAGAGCTGAGCGGTATACAAGTATTGTAGAGCCCTTGAGTTTGTCGATGTTGAATAGGTCACGAAAGAAATTCAGGAGGGTTGGAAGAGGTGGGTTGATAGGATTAGCTTGTTTTGTGATACACCAACGAATCCATTTGGACTAGTGGCTGTCGTACATCCGGTTAGTGGAATCCCTGGTTGCCTTTGAGGCGATGCGTTCGGCCTCTTCTAGACGAATTCCAGCCTTTTTGAGGAGTTTGATGATAGTAGCCACCCGTGTAGGTTGAGGTTTGGTATATTCGGGTGTAGCTTTGTTCCTTTCTGTTGGGATAGAAGATCTGGTTGAAGGGGTTGACTTCTGGGAATGTCGACTAGCAGGTCCAGAAGAAGCGGGAACCACGCTGCTGATGGCCAGAGGGGGGCTATGAGTAGGAACAGGCTTTGGCTTTCTTGGATCTTCAGAAGAACTTGCGGAAGTAGTTTGAAGGGGGGGGGGGGGAAGAGGTAGGCAAACAGGTTTTGCCATGGGAAAGTCAGGGCGTCTACTGCTACTGCTGTTTCGTCCGGAATCGGGCTTATGTAGAGGGGAAGTCTGGCATTGTGCCTCGTGGCGAACAGGTCTATCATTGGGGTGCCCCAGATGGTGAAGAGAGATTCGCAGATGGATTTCTTGAGGCACCATTCGCCTCTCGGAGGTTTCTGGCGTGATAGGGAGTCGGCAATCACATTCCTGTTGCCTGGGATGTGGAGAGGAAGGAGTGTGATGTTGTGTGGTATGCAGAGGTTGAAGATTTCCGATGTTAGATGGTGGAGAGATCTGGATTTCGTTCCTCCTTCTTTCTTTATGTAGGCAAGGGCGGACGTGTTGTCAGACTGGACTTGTACCGTCTTGTTCTTGATTTCGGGAAGAAAGTGTTGTAGGGCGAGTAGGATTGCTCGGAGCTCGAGGGAGTTGATGTGGTCCGTGCAAGTCGACGGCCAGAGGCCTGATGTTTCCTGTGTGCCGAGGTGGGCACCCCAGCCGGTTCTCGAAGCGTCCGTGAAGAGGAGTAGCTCGGGATGTGGTTCGTGAAGAGATTGTGTTTTCGTGAGGTTGGTAACGTAGGACCACCACAGGAGGGAGTCTAGGGGGAATTCGGGACTGAAGAGGGCTTGCTCGTCGGGAAGGTGTTGATTGATTGCCTGGTTGTCTATGCGGTGGTGGTGGAGTGGTCTTACCATCCATCGGCCGTAGGGGACAAGGTTTGCCATTGCATCCATCTTCCCGATGAGGGAGTTCAGTTCCCGAGGAGAGAAGCTTGTTTTTGACCAAAACCGACGGATGTGGAGGAGGAGGTCTTCTATTCGTTCCGGGGAGGGAGCAACCCTTGCTGAGTGGAGGTCGAAAGAGGCTCCGAGGAAGGTGAAGGCTTGTGCTGGTGTTAGGCAGGATTTTGGGTAGTTTATGCTGAAGCCAAGGTGGTTTAGCAGGGAAATGGTCTTGTCCTTGTTCTGTAATAATGTGAGAGGATCCGGGCTATTGAGGGCCCAGTCGTCCAGGTAGGCGTTGGCTTGGATCTCGTTTTGGTGTAGGTAGGCCAGAATTGGTTTGGTGAAAATTCTGGGGGCTGCATTTAGGCCGAAGGGAAGGCAGCGGAATTCGTAGACCTTGTGGTTGTAGATGAATCGAAAGAGGTGCGTGGTTGCCGGATGGAGTGGGACATGGAGATAAGCGTCTTCCAAGTCGATTGAGATTGTCCAGTCGTTTTGCTTGAACGAAAGACGGATGGATTCGACAGTTTCCATTTTGAAGTGGTCGTTTGAAATGAATTTGTTGAGAGGTTTCATGTTGAAAATCAAGCGGGAGCCTACTGACTTCTTTGGTCGGGTGAAGATGGAGCTGTAGAAGCCCGGGCCTGGCTTGTGGCATTCCCTTATCGCATCCTTCCGCAGGAGTTCTGAGACTTCGAACGAAAGTTGTGGTGTTGGCGGTGGGGAGAATTCCGAAGGCGGTGATGGAAGGAGCGGTGGTTTTGACAGAAAGACCGGACGAAAGCCGTGTCTGATGATGGAAAGGACTTATGGGTTCTTTGTTAATTGTAGCCAAGCTGGGAGAAAAAGTCGTAATCTTGCACCGACTGGAAGACAGGATGGGTGAGGGGCATCATTGTTGGCTCTTGCGAAAATTGGATCTGCCCGCTGGTGACGAATGGCGACTACGTCGGTCAGGGGTGGCGGCTCGCTTCTGGTTGCGTTGTCCGTTGTCAAGACGAAAGTGGGATGTCAGCTTTCTTCGGGATGGAAAGAGCGGTGCCGAAGTCCATTTTCACTTCACTGCATAGGAATTCGCATTCGGGTAGGTTGCAAAGTTGTTCGGGTTCGTGGTGCCGTTGCCGAACAGGCGAAAAAAGCTGCTTTCCCGGCCTGGCCGGGGTGGAGGGGATTCCCTGTCGAGGACGAGAGGATCACCTTTGCCGAGTAGAGAGCCTTCATTGCGGAGGAGGCAGGTAAGCAGCGTGGTAGACTGGCCGAGAAGGTTGCGAGGCTTGTTGTCTTTGTCTCTAAGGGCGAAGCCGAAGCCAGTTTTCAGCCCACGGTTGACGGCAGGAGCATCGGTCGTCTGTGAGTGCTTGAAAAGAAAACAGTCGGGGATGGTTTCTTCGACCGTCTTGAGAAGTGCAGCTAGCGGAAAAACCTGATCCTCGGTGGCGTCGTCTGGGAAGTGAATCTTCCTGGCGGACGAGAGAGGGACGGCCGGATGCTGAGTCGTGGTAGCCGTCGTGGGTACGGCGGAGGGAGAAGCTTGCGGACGAGAGGGAGAAGATGACTTGTGCCTCTTCGGATTGCGGGGGGCGGCATTGAGCCGCGCTTGGCCGAATCGTGGCTGGAAGCAGAAGCGATCCAGGCTTGCGTGCGGGCGTGTCGAGCGGACGACGTGCAGGAGGGAGGCGGCATGGGATTGTCTTGCATCACACGGACCGTTTCCTGGACGATGTGCCTGACTTCGCTGCGGGAGACGCTTCGACCAATCCGGGAGGAATTGGATGAAAGATCCAATGGAGAATTGTGGGCTGGGGAGTGGGAAGCTGTAGCTCGTTGAAGGGATTTCTTGGCTTCACGGTAGACGTCCTTCGCCCGTAGAAAATCTTGTCGTAGAGCCGAAAGATCCATGGGTTCGGCCGGCGGAGTGCGCTGGCCGGGTTGCAAAAGGGAATTCGAGAAGGCGTTGGCGCTTGCTTGGAGAGCTTCAGTGGTGGCAGAGATCGGGCCAACGGCGGCGAGGTCGAGGGCGGAGATCCAACGGTTGCCGAGGGAGAAGCTGGTTGTGGGCGGACGAAGGAGAGCATGAGAGGGAGCGGCGAACAAAGTAGGAGCTTCAGGTGCGGCGGCCATCTTCGGGGTAGAATCCAGTTTTCCTGCGAAAGATCGGGGAACAGCGGCGCGAGGTGGCGTGTAGACACCTCTGGAGGAAAATGAATGCCGATAGCGTGCGCGCTGTCGCTTTTATAAGGGAGTACTGCCTCGCACATGCGCAGTAGGGGACATGCAAGCAGGCGGCTGGGCACCGGAAGAAGAAACCTCCAGGGAAACATCACACTTGAGGAATGTAATGCTAAATTATCAGGTTAAGATGTTTTGGCAACAAAGAAACGTAAATTTTAACACTGATTAAAATTAATTTTTACTATCCTAAAATACTTACTTACCTTCAGTATGACCTAAATCGTTTTCGATTTGATTTTCTTACCCGAATTTGTGAACCCCTGTACCTTTAAAACCATCAATGCAATGAGGTTAGCCTCTCAGGCACCTAGTGCGCATGCATCGTTGTCTTTAATAAGGCAATGTCAGCCATTGTGAAATCACTTCGTTTCGAACCAGTAGCAATCAGGAAAACTACGGGTTCTGCGAAGCGGGGAGGCTGGGTGGGTTCTCCTGAAGGTAAGTATTTTAAGATAGTAAAAACTAATTTTAATCAGTGTAAAAATTTACGTTTCTTACTATCTGCAAAATACTAACCTTCAGTATGTGCTGAATTTGTCCAACAGGTCGTTGGGGCCAGCACGAACCTGGCTAACTCATTTGCATTGCTCTACACACTAGTGACACGAACCAAACTTCTTACCAGAAAGAAAAATCAACCCTTCCATTTCATTTCCTGGGGGTGATTCCTCTTCCCATCGAACTTGTCGACTTGCTTGCATCCAATCAAACGTTCATTCGCACAGACACTGAATTGCTTCGATCTCACTTTCAAAAACAGGATACTGTCAGTATCTTGCAAATTTTCGATTGTATTTCAACAAGCTTCATTAAGCAGGGTCAAGAAAAATAGAGTCTTCTGGTTACATTTTTGCAAGATACTGACATTATCTTGTTTTTGAAAGTGAGCGATATGAGTAATTTCCGAGATCGAAGAGATTCAACAGCGTTTCAAAGTAATTCAAGTAAGCCTAACGGTTTATTTTGTGACACTGAATTGCTTTTCTCGCTTCAGTGCCGATGAATAGCAAGCTTCCACTGTGTAACTTATCCACTTTACATTTGTGCATTCACTCAACGCAACCCTCATGTCTTCTAATCGAGGAAAACTTCCAAATGGGACAACACTAAAACACGAACTCGTGTGGTGGTGAATATTCGCTCCAGAATGATATTTGTACTTCTTTCCCCCATTTAGAGAATGTTCCATGCGAACTACACTAAGACACTGACTGGTGCTGTGTAGTCATTTCACCAGAATGCACGTGCCACTGTGTTCATCTTTCCACTGCGAACATCATTCCACTGTGTGTTACTTTCAAGCTACTCACTGTGTCCAAGTAAGACTGCCGTCAATTCCCAATTTATCTGCCGGTCACCATTAGGGGCGTCAAGGACGCCACTCCTCTCGAAGTACTTATATCCTAGAGGAAGTGAGAGACGAAAGTGTTCCGGTTGATCCAGGAACAGGCAGTGACGACCTCATTCATGGGTGTTCCTGCCACATAAGCCCTAGAAGCAAGCGCCCTGAGCTTGTGAGCTCAGACATCTTCAGGCAGATCCAAAAGGACAGGGCCTAGTCCATTGGTGCGCCTGATGACTCGTCAGATCCACCTGCTGATCCTGGCTGGGGTCACTGGGATTGGGAGAGGGTAGCCCGATAATTGGTCCACCCGACGGAAAAGGGGAGTTGGTGGAACTGCCCTTCTCCTGATTTTGGCCTCGTGTCCGGAACCACCGTCCTCAAGATACAGTGGTGGAGCACTTGAATAGGACTCTGAGCCTTCTCAGTACCCTCTGGCTCAACGATGCCAGCCAAGGCCTTGTTAAGTATTGGCTGTAAAGCTACGTCCGGTATGAGATTCTTGGCACGGAACTCTGCCAGAAAAGCCAGTGTGAGCGTTGACCGATCCCTTGCAAAACTTACCTGACCGACCTCTCAAAACGTTGAGCCTAGCTCACCCTGCCTTGTTGCAGAGGCCAGGGCTCCTTGCAAAGATGTAACAAAGACGCGAACTAGAGGGGTTCGTCAGGCACTCTTTCAGGACTGGATTGAGTGAGAGGTAAGTTTAATTGGGAAGAGAGGTCTGATTGCGGATCTGCCAAAAATGGAATTAAGGCCTCGTTAAAGTAAGGCATTAACGCTGAAAAATTCTCCGAAGAGCAACTACGTAACATGAATTCTGACCACAATATACGCTTGTTCCCACACAAGTGCTCCAGAGTTGCCGACTTTCTCTCCATGACTGGACAGAAATAGCCCCTGGACCTACCGTGCAGGGAGATCGGCTTCCAAACAGAGAACGCCCACCCCTTGCAGGTAAGGGGCGCAGGAGTAGGAAAGGATGGTCGTGGAGGGCCCTTGCATCCCCTTCCTAAACCAGGTGGAAGAGTGGGATTACCTTAATCTCCCCATCAAAGTTCGGTTGTTTCCATCTGAACGGATGAACCGTCTCCAAATCTAGGAAGCAGAAAAATTAACATGTTTTCCCGTTCGCTTCAATGAAAAAAACCTTTCAAAAGTGCCCATCCTAAACGCCGGGCTCTGAAGGAATAGATTCACTCCTTCGTCATTTCAACCCTCTGATATCAACACGAACAAAAGCGAAAAGCAGAATTGCACCCTAGAATTCCCGAAAAGACTAGGAGTGCAATGATGCCTGCTTTGCCATGAAACCAATTCGCTTTGAAGAAGTAGGCAGGGATTTATAATGTCAGCAGAATAATAGCCGCCTAGTTTGACAGAAAGGGTCCAAACCCAAGCAAACATAGGTCCCAGAAGACGTCCTTTCTGAAAACATTTTCAGTATCCTGCAGTGAAAAAGTAGAAGAAACATTTAATTCGTGACTTGATCAAACAAACCGACGCCAGATTGGCGACCCAGGCGAGAATTGGAGGGTCCCGCCGTGAAGAAATTCACCCCTTAGGCAAAGAAGCGAAGATATCGCTCAGACAGCATGCTGAAATACTCCCACCATGAGTGGTGGGGGGGGGGGGACCAAACCAGCTGATCGGTGAGTGCCCAGGAGAAATGCCAACTGGACCAGCGTCCGGTAACGTCTTCCAAGACCCTCATGATCACGTACCAACGTCTTTGACAAAAAAAGGAAAAGGCCAGAAGTTGGACCAGCCTAGGGGACGAGAGAGCCATTACCTGCAACCCTGTCAGTGTGCTGTCATGAACTAAAAACAAATCTGTTTTCAAAGAAAAATACCACGAAAGGCTAGGTCACGTAATCAGGGCCAAATGACAATGACCCGCCAAATGACAATGACCCGCCGCCGACTCGGGATCTGAAGTGAGGCCCACATTCCAGAAAACAAAATTTTCCTTCCTCATTTTCCACTAACAAACCAAAGCGTGGTGGTCGGGCGAATCAGACGAGATGGACCCTTCCTGATAATTTTGACACAGAGGTTGCATTTAACCCGAAAGCTCCTTCTTGCAACCTTCTAAGAGACCATCAGTGTTTACGGCAAGTCTGAAAAACAAAAAGGGAATAAGGGGAAGGATCCAGTTCGGTGAACCACTGACAGATTTGATTCCCAAGCTGGGTACAATCCGAGCCTTCCGAGTGACTGCCGAGATCCCAGTTCCCAATCATTTGGTCAGTGACATGTGAACATCAAATGTGAAATTCACATATGACCTCGAAAAGACGCGGCCCTTTAAAGCTTTGTAACAAATCGCGTCTCAAAGACCCGAGCATGCTGAAAAGACATCGGAACAGCTCAAGGGGCGAGTTAAAGTCCAAAACTGACCGTGCAGGAATGCATAACTGGCAGGATGATTTCCATCAAAAGACAAATGCATCATGCATTGTGAAAAAAACGCTTGCTGATGCGAATCAGTGAACAATAGAGAGGATGTGTTCTCTGTTCAAGACACCATATGCAAAATGTCCTAAAAATGTGAAGTACCGAATGCACAGATAAAACTGCTATGTTCCAAGAAGAAACACTAGCATAACGTAGATTGATAGAGTTAATTATTATCAAAATGTACGCTCATCCTCAAACTTGAAATGCCGTTCGGTGTTAGCAAATTTCCAGTCCCTTGGAAGGGGATCAACATTCTGATGTTTCTAAACCTAGATGTGAAAAGAAAACCACCAATACCTCCCAGAACGGCGTCTGTGCCTCAACGGCCCAATTCGCTTCATGAGGTGCGATTCTTAGACAAGATTGGAAATCCCCCCTCGAGCAATGTGCAGCGGCGGACGCTACGACGGGCTAGGTGCTTGTAACGTCTCCGCACTCATGGCTGACTTCCAGCTTGTAGAAATGACTGATTAACAACTTTCTGACTATTATGGCGTATAACAGCACAGTTGGGCCTCAATCCCGGAGGGAGTGAAGATACTTTCCTATTTAAAAATGAATAGGTCTAACCAGTAACTATCTACCCAGTTTTTAAGGCTGCCACTACCGGTGGGTAAGTTTAAAAGCTACGGGGGTTTAGAATAAAAATGGGCTACATATTATTTAAACGCTAGCAATTAATCTGCACTAGAAACCGTACTTGCAGTTTTAAAAACTCTTGGTTTTAATAAAAATAACATCAAGTGAAAAAGGGACTTTACATTTCAATTAGTAGTTTACATGAGAAGCTTTGAATTAAAGCAAGAAGGCTTTCAGTGAAAGCACACGAATTTACATTACAGAAAATTCAACCTTTAAAAGCAACAACGGGCTTTTAAATAAAAATAAACAATTTCAACTAGAAAAAGTAGTTTTTGGGTCCAATCCTAAAAACCCTCTAATTTAAACTCGCATCCGCTATAGTCTTAATTAGTCTTAGACATATATCTCTTTCGCAAAAGAGTGCCCGAATCCTCAAGGGCCACTGTCTACCGTTTAAGTTAACACGTGGTTTAAAATAAACAAAGGAATGCTGGTTTTTAGGAAGAGAACCACTCTGACATTACAGTAAGTAAAGACCGAAAATAATGCCGTTTGGCTTACTTGACTGTAAAATTCCAAAACAAGAGGCAAGTTAAAAATGGGGGGGGGGGGCTGGGGCTTTTTATGCTTGAGTGTCGGATTTTGGTTGAAAAAGTGCGGACGCCGTCTTTCATGGAAGTTTGTCTTTGCAATGGAGCTTTGAATCAGTTTGAATGGAGAGGAGATATATTACTTGTCGGGTGTTTTAGACACAGTTTTGAAGCGAAGATCGTCTTTATCTTATAACCCAAATTGCTCTTCTTTGGTTTGGATGCAGGTTTAATGATTGCATCAAAAACTAGCAAAATATTCTACCATGTAAACCACAGATTACTATCAAAAGTTGAGTCTTTCAGTTTTATTCATTTAAATGAAAAAATAACTAAAAGACCTGTTGAGATTTTGAATTAGAAACCAAAATTTAATAATTTTAATGTAAAATAAATGCATATCTTATACTGGTTTCACAAATGTTGCATAATTCTGTAAATTATTTTTCGAAATGATGCAGTAGGCTAGGCTAAACAATAAAAAAATCCTTAATTTAGACAAATCTTTTCTGATTGATTAACCTAATAAGTGCTTTGTTTGTTTAAAAAAAAACTTCCAGAATTTTACAACATTGCACCATTCACGCCAAGCAAATTACCACAATGTAGGAAAACAAAAAACGCTTAACTACAACAATGCAGCTTATGCAAAGATGTCATAACGAAAATTGTACCTTTCTGAATTTGTCGAGTTGTTTATACGTGTCGGGGTCTAATTCCTGGGACACATCCTTCATCCAGAGCAGAGCTCCCCGGTAATCTGTTCGTAATCCTTCCATATGATTCACAGTGACAAGTGTATCAGCGATGGCACGAGAGCGGAATGTTTCCACTTCCTGGTAGAGGCGGACTAAAGGCACTCGCAGCGACAACCTACAATGAGAAAACAAGTTAACAAAAAAATCTTGATGAGCATGTTTCTATTTTTGAACTAGAAGTGTAATAGATTGTCATTTTCAAAAAGAAAATGACAATCAGAAACAATACACAGGTATTCATCTGGCCTACAGGTTGAATTTTTCTGAATGCTTTACTATAAAATAAGCATTATATTTGCAGATTCAACAATCCCTTCCAATGTCAAATTTGTATCAACCTTTGGCTTTGGCATATGCCAACACTGATCGCCTGGTATGGCCACAGCTCGCATCAAAACTTGACAGAAAGTGGGCACCCCAGATGCAACGCATGATATAGATCAGTGGTTCTCTTGCACGAATTTCAAAAGAACGATGTAGTGACTCGTAGTTTTCTAACTAACTTCCAATGAAGATGAACATGATAATTCGCCGAAAATTTAAACGAACATTTTTGCTGTGTTCTTCTATGTGGTTTTGTGTGCCTTTCCATTTATTAATTGTGGCTGGCGTAACCATTTTCTGGAATAATCGGAAAACCCATGTTAAAAATACGTTAAATATGGCAGAAAAATCCATGCGGTGTTTTACTTTGAAAGTTTGAAAAGTCGCTATTCACACTAGACATACTCTTTTTCAGAGTTATGATGTCTAACTATATCCGCAAATTTTCGATAAATCATATATTAGGTGCACAACAGTCAGTTTGTCATTTCACATTGCTTCGATTGGGAATTTGACTTCGGCGGCCGCTCTGGCCCTCTGTATTTGTCTGGAAAGCGCGCAGTTTTCCACCTTGAATACTGCGGTTGGAAGGTGGTTGCAAGTTAATCAGAGGTGTGTTCGCTCGTACAAAGTTCTGAATTGCCAGTGACTCACGGGCTCTCAAGAGTATCTACAGTTTGCGGAATCAGACTCGAGCAAGGTGGAAGTCCCCTCAAAGGCTACAGGGTATTTCGTTTCCATGTGGTGGGATGCAATGCATTTCTAGCCACCTGATTCTTCGTATCGGTCATGTGTTCCTTTAATGAGCCCTCACTCCTCTCCTGTCTCCCTATATACAAAGGATAACATCCACCACATGGTGCTGTGTTCGTGGAAGCTGTAACTGACATGCAGCAGAGTGGGAGAACCATGCAACAGGTTGTAGAACTTCATTACAACACAAAGAACAAGATGCACGAGGGGAAGAGCGGAACCTCCCAGGGAGCTGGAGAGTAAGGAAAGATCTGCGGAGCCGGATGGTCCACCTGTGATTGTTGTGTTGGTGGGTTATTAAGAACACTAGAGAAGGTGTGTGTTTGTGTACCATGTGGGGATGTGATGCTGTATATGGGAGACAAGGAGAGGAGTGAAGGATCATTTGAAAGAACACATGGTTGACACGAAGAATCAGGTAGCAAGAAAAGAGCTTTGCATCTCACAGGGCTCCCATGCCAAAACCACAAATTTTATTTTAAATTTTATGACAAAACAGATCCCATTTAATGACAAATCGGCACCTTGTTTTCACTATTAAACAACTTAAAGACAATTTGTAACCCAATTTTTCATTTTTAAGACGCTTGGTGACTTGGTGGGGAGGAGGCAGGTGGTTGGATCAAATGGAAATGTAACCTACACTTTTTCATGACATTCTCCCAGGTCCTGAAAAAAAAATCCTGGAACCCCCCCAACTAGCGCTATGGATAACGCTGGGTGCGCATCAAACAACAACATTACCCCGGCCTAAGGTTAGTATCCAAAATAATCTGACTGATCCCCTCACACCAACGTAAGTGTAAAGGCCCATACACACCAAAATGTCACAGTCTCCGTTTTCGGTAAAGCAACGCTGCAAAACTAGGTACGCATGCAAAACTAGGTACGCATTGAATTGGGGCCATTCGTGCCACTAAAAACAATTCGTGCGAGTGCAGTCACGCACATTTATTTTTAAAACTATTCTTTTCAATTTTTGCTAGTTTTCGATGGTCGGGTATGAAGCCACCATCTTTACCTCAAGCGTCAAGAGAAAAACACGTGTGGCGCTCAGCTTTTTGATTGGCTGACGGACAACGCCACCCATCCGTCAACCGAAGGAATATGAAATTTTTTCAAAAAGAGTCGGACACACGAACGAGGATCTGCTTCGTGCCCGCAGGCTGCCCTTTGAGGCATCGGACGACGGACATGATGGACAAAACGATGAGGTGTGGCATAAGGATGCACCGATGTGCTAAAATGCAGATTCTAGTGTCCGATTCAATGTTGAAAAAACATCGGCCGATATCCGATTCGTCATGGTCCAATGTTTAAGATAGTAAAGTGAAACTAGTTCATTATGCATGTAGTCAAAAATTATTAAGAGGGTTTCACAAATAAAACAAAAAATTTCTTCAGGTCTAACATTTAGCACTCAGAAATTAATTAAAGGTGCATCTGACACCAAATGATTTAATACAATTATGGTTATCCGATATTTTAACATCTGCTGCCTAAAACCAATGCCGATGCTCTGATGACCAATGTAGCCAAAAAAGGCAGATTTCCGATGTCCGATGCCAACATCGGTGCATCTCTAGTGTGACAAGCCTACACTTATGACTATGGATTATATGCTATAGCCAAATAATTTCCAAATGTTGGGAAATGCGTCACATTCTCAATTAAAGGAATGGCTGCTTTAACACGTTCTTGAAAACATTCAAAGAACAGGTTTTTAGACCTTGTTTGTAACCCAGACTTTTTTAGAAATGGAACAACAGAAGTTAGTCTTCAAAACCATGAACATTACAAGATGGGGAGGGGGGCATTGGACCCCCAGAAACTAAGGCCATGCAAAAAAAAATTGCTTTGCTTGGTTTACGGGCGATGTAGCAAATTAAAGCACCAGGCAAACAGGCACTTTATTTTATTTAACTGACCACATTTCTTTGACATTTACCTAGCTCAAAGCCGAACGAGTAAGCAGTCAGCCTAAAAAAGTATAATATTCTGCTAATATGTTATTTATGTCATTTAGTATTAAAAATATTTTAGTATTTGCCAAATAACTTCTTAGTGGTTTGAAATTTGCACCATTGGAAAGCTCGTTTCGAGCCGGTCAAAATGGTATACGGGAATGTTAAAAACCGTCAAAATTTGGCAAAAATATGATTTTTAGCAGGTGGACCAAGATTCAGATATAAAATTTTGACCCGCGATAGTTTAAGGCACCTGCACTCGCCTGTAAACCAAACAATTAACTTTGCATGGCCTAAGGCATTTTTAGAAAGCTGGGCCACTTGTGATAAAAGTTTATTCACTTAGTCGGAAAATTGGCAAACGCCTACCCTACTACAGCGGAAATTTGGCGACATATCTTGATTTTATACTGTGCTCCTAGATGCAGAAGATTACAACAGATGCGTCTTAGAAGACATCCACGACTCAAAGTCCCAAACTCATGGAACAAATCACTACAATTTGCTAATAATATGATAATAATATAAAATACACAGACAGAAGCAAGTTTGAATGGCTGGGGGGGAGGGGGGGGGGGCTACAATCGGTCAAAGCGTTCTTTTCAAGAATTACAGCTGGGAGCCTCAACAACATGAAACGGGAGGTTGTTCCAGGCGTGTACAGTGCGGTTGGAGAAAAAGTACTTCCGTACGTCAAGTCTCACGCACTGCTTCTGCAGCTTACACGGTACCTGTGACCTCTGGTCCCAACAGGTGAGGCAGCACAAATTAAATCACGGAGGTCGGCACCTTCAAAGCCACGCAAAATCTTAAAAACTTGCAGTAAATCTCCCCCGTTTCTGCGCTCAACAAGAGTAGTGAGTTAAGTTTCTTAAGTCTCTCTTCATATGTAAGGGTACGCAGCGATGGCAAAAGGCAAGTTGCACGTCGTTGTATAGTTTCCAGGATGTAGATGTCTTTTGCCAGGTAGGGATTCCAAGCCTGAACAGCAAATTCAAGATGTGGTTTACGCAAGGTTTCAATATCTAAATATGAGAAGTGGCCTCGAATCTGACCAAGAACAGAGTTAGCTTTTCTTGCTGCTGCAAGACACTGAGCACTAGATTTAAGATTTTCAGTGATAACAACTCCTAGAGTTTTCACTTGCTTCGCCGTAGGTAAAATTTTGTCATTCAGGGAATATTCCTGATGCGTGTTGTTATACCCAATGTGGAGTACCTCACATTTATCCACATTGAAGGTGATCTTATTACGATTAGCCCACGCTTGCACATTGTTAAGGTCTTCCTGCAATGCCTGAATGTCATTTGGATGGAGACCTGAGTTTTCTACAGATTTTAAGGTCATCGGCAAATAAATTACAAAAAGAGCGGATACAATCTGGCATGTCATTAATAAAAATCAGGAAAAGCAGTGGGCCTAACACAGTACCCTGAGGAACACCACTGGTCACTGGGGACCAATTTGAAAAAACATTATTAATTATAACGCGCTGACGTCAGTTACATTGTAACCGGCTTACATGAGTGGCAACACGCAACCAACGGAGTCAGCGCTCCTTGGTGCACTTTGCCGTTAGCAGAGCTGTTGTGCGCATGCTGCTAACCACTGTGGACACGCGGGAATTGGCACAGCGCCCAGCAGTCGGGTGCGAGGGTGTCCTATTGTTCGACCCAGTTAGAACCGGCTCGCACTGGTTTTGCCGTAATCCACTGGTTTCGAGGCTAGGGCTCCAGCTGCTATATAATAAGTTCGAGCTCGACCGTTCGGCAGTTGGTGTGGGAGCTCTGACTGAAAGGTTGGATCTCCAGGAGCCTACGTAGGTGTAAGCAGAAGGCCAAATTCTGCTATCAGCCTAATATGTAATGCTATTGTGTACAGTCCCCTAGCTGTGCAGTAAGAAGTGAATTAGGATTGAGCATTGTGCCTTGAGAATAATCATCCACTTCAACAGCAACCCTTACATATATTAGGTGCTTCCGATTCTGTAAAAATTCTGAAAAGATGAGTGTTTCTCATACAATTGGGAAGGCTTTGTCTCCGGGTCCAACCTGTGTCCGTGTTGTTGGCAACCTCCAGTAATTTATTGGCGACTAAAATAAAGTCCCAATAATATTGACCACTTTCCTTTCCATTTTGTTGGGCATTTGGAAATTAAAGTAAAACAGTAGTAATGATGCTTGCCTAGTGCGACCGACAAAAACGCACGTGGTAAGAAGAATTACGAATTTTGGAGGTAACTGAGGACTCATCCAGTTTTTAAAGTACTGTTGAGTATCCAAGGAAACCACTTTGCTTCCTACACTAATGGGAACTGATTAGTGTGAATAGCAAAAATCCCGTTCTTTTCAGGGAAAAATAACGTAAAACACGGTAGCTGTCTGTGAAAGGAGCACATTTCGCAGAGGCTATTTTTTTTTTTAGTTAGGCCTAAAAACCGCTAAAATAAAAACACAGTTTTTCTTCGGAAAATAAAGTCACTACAATTATTGCAGTGTGGAAGGCTTGCAAAATCCTTCTGTTACGAATTTAATTGTAAAGGTTATTTAGTGAAGGAGCGCACTTTTTAACAAACGAGTTGAACGTTGAGATTCCAGCAGTGAGGTAACTAAGCACTCGTTGTTTAAGGTTTCAAAATACAAGTAAACTTAAGAGTTTTGGGCGACTGTCTTAACAAAACAGTATCACAGACTCAAGTTGTGTAGATTTTGGCGGAAATTAAAAAAGGACCAAATCGAAGAACGAACTTCCAAGCCGAAAAAAAAAGTCAAATTTTTTTTAAAACGTTGCGATTTTGTGAGTTGAAACATGGCAAACAAAAACGCAGCACCAAATCTACGTTCTAAAGTAGTAAACCACTCAGATCAGGGAAATTTACGAAAAAGAGCGAGGACTGAGGAGAATTGTAGAAATGCACCCTTGGTTGAAGATTTAGGTGAGGATTTGAACGATTCTTGGGGGAACGATGCTGACATTTCACACTCGACGATTTCAAGTGTAAAAAGCAGCTTGTCTCCTCCAAGATTGGATCGTGCAGATGTGGAAGATCAGCGTGGAAATAAGACGATTTTCACCGATTTTCAAAACTGGGCAAATGCTCGTCCGATGCCTGAAGACTTCCAGCAGACTGTATTTAAGCAGTTGGAAAGCTGTTTTTTAAAGGAAAATCAGAAAAGAGTGACTGTCACTACTCAACCTGGTCATGTTTCACAACATGACGAGAACGAGCAGTGGCCAGTGCACTCTACACCCGTGCACTCTACTCTAACCTAACGTAGATATTCACGAAACCAGTTGTCAAGTTGTCCACAAATGCCAAAGCTAGCCAGTTTGTTTACAAGTATTTCATGGTCAACAGAGTCAAAGGCCTTTTGGATGTCCATGAAGACGGCTTCACAAGGAGGCTTCCTCACAGGCCTCTGTCCAGAAGTCCAGGGACTCAAGCAAGTTGGAGACGCAGGAAAATGCCGTCTGAAATCCATGTTGCTTGCTGCTAAGCTTGTTATTTTGGTCGAGGAAGTCGGTGATAAACCTGTGAATGATTTTTTCAAAAATTTTGATAACTTGAAAGGTCACACGGATAGGCCTGTAATTTGAAATGGCGCTTCGGCTTCCTTTTTAGTGAATAGGTACCACGATTGCTGTTTTCCAGTCCTCAGGTATGTCTTCACTGCAGAAAGATTTATTAAACAAAATTCTTAGTGGTTTAGCAAGAGATTCGGCACAACCATGTAGTAAGGCTGAGTGAATGCCATCCGGTCCAGTGGATTTATTTGGGATGCATTTTTTAAGCATGTCGAAAACAATTTGCTCGGAAATGTCAACAGTACTCAAAGACGGTATAGCATTAAGCTGGTTGCTTTGTCTATCAGCTTTGCTCTTTGGAAGAAAAACCGATGAAAAGTAATCATGGAATAAGTTAGCAGTATCACTAGGATCGTCAATTGGGTCATCGTTACCGTCCACGAGTCTGATTGCTTTACCTTTTTGCTTACTACAAAAGTAATCGTACAGTACTTTCTTGTTACTTTTGGATTAGTAGCAATGTCAAACTCCAAGTTTATCTTAGCCGATCGAACTTCAGTAGTCAATGTGTTGCGGGCTTCAGTGTAATTCTGCCAAGTTTCGGCATTCCTGTTGTGCCAGTAGGTCTTCCATTTACGCTGCTTAATGTTCATAAGCCTATTAAGTGTACTGTTCATCCACATTGGCCCGCCGGGTTTAGAGTTCCTGCTGATTTCGAGGACATGATCATGGACCATTTGATTAATAAAATTTTTAAGAATTTTCCAAGCATTGCAACAGTTAGTGTCCAGAAATTCTTTTTCCCAATCAACCCTTGATATTTTTTTATTAATAATTTCGAAGTCAGCGTTTCGATAGGAAAGTTTAGGAAAAGTCGCACTTTTTGAGGGATGACAAGAGTAAATTCCAGACCACGATCGCATGGTCCAAACAGCCAAGTGGGTTAGCTGAGCTAAGTTCATCGATTTCCACGTCAGAAGTAAACAGCAAATCCAAAGTAGAGGGATTTTGACCGTGGTGAAATCTAGTTGGGAAATCAACATGTTGGAGCAAGAAAGCATAATCAATAACAGAGAGAAATTTATCTTCCATTGAAGAGCCAAAATAATTGCCAACTGCTCCTGGCCAATTAATGCCAGTAATTAAAGTCACCGACAATAATGGTTTTTTCTTCTTTTTTTTCTTTGGCAATTTGGTAGCTGAGTGCATCAAGAAAACTCTGATGGGAGGCAAGACCAGTATCCGGACTACGGTAGCAACAGCCGAGAGAGAATTTATCAGTTCCAACATTAAAATTACACCACATAATCTCCCAGTCTTTGTCTGGACTGGTTATAGCAGTTTGATTACAAGGACTCAAGGAATCGCTGATACAAATCACTACGCCGCCTTTCGATCGGTTGATTCTGTCAGCTCGGAAAGAAGTATAACTCACTAAACAGTCACTAATGTCTGGCAAGTCCTCCTTAAAGTGAGTCTCACTAATATAAATTACACAAGGTTTGGTAGCATCAATGATGGCATTCAGTTCGTCTCTTATTAGATAGCCCGTCAGCATTTGTGTATAAAAAAGAAATTTTACCACATTGAGGGTTACCACTATTTACATGGGCAGGTCCTAAGCTCACGGGACAAATCGCTATAATTGCCAACAAGTAGAAAAAGGATTTTCAATTACAGTATCGTCAGATCGTTCCTGACATGGAGACCAACTAATCTTCGAAAATTGACCTAAAATTTAAATTTGATTGTGCTTAACAACTATGTGTGAAAATTTGATTGCGCTTAACTGTGTTAATGCTAGGTGGAAAAAGTGTATAAAATCGAGATACGTCCTCTTAATGTGAATTTACTTTACAGCATTTTCTAGAAATTTATAATATTTTATGATATTTATGACACAAAACAAAATTTTATGACATTTGGATAAAATCAAAGAATTCTATGAATTTTATGACATGTGAGAGCCCTGATGGAAACGAAACACCTCAAAGCCTAGGAGAGGACTTCCAATTCCACCCTGCTAGTGTCTAATTCGCAAAAGATCGACACTTGAGAGCCCTCGAGTCACAGGAGATTTAGCACTTTGCGTGAGCGAGTACACCTCTGATTAACTTACAGCCACCTTCTAACCCCAATATTCACCATCTCGTGCACCGTGATCTCGCTTCACACAATTTAGCATGCCAGTAAAAACTGTGCGCATCCCGATAAATACAAAGGGTCATAACGGCTGCCAAATTCAAATTCCCGATCGAAATACGTAATGAGAAATGCAAGATCCTACAAAACCTTGAATTCATCGCCAATTAAGACAAACGAACCGTTGGGCACCGCATATGTGGTTTGTTGAAAATATGTAGCTTTTCTAGTGTGAATAATGAGTCTGAACGTTGAATATGTTTTAACCTACAAGATAGATGTGAAAAAATACCACTCCTGCTTAAGGCTGCACCAATGTACTAAAACGCTAATTTCAATGTTAGTTTCTGATGTTAAAAAACATAGGTCGAAAGCCAACTGCCATATCACGTGGCATGATGTTTAAGAAAGTAAAGTGAAACTAAGCAACATTTTTTATGGAAACAAAAATAATTACGAGAATTTCACAAGTGGAATTTTAAATTTTCTGCAGGCATAAATTTAGCACAGAAATTAATTGTAGGTACATCTGTCACAAAATGATCGAATCAAATACAGTAGTAGATTTCCGACGTTTTAACACCTGCTGCCTGACCTGACCGATACAGCCTAAAAAGGCTGATTTCCAAAGCCAACGTCGGTGTGTCTCTACACCGGCCGCTACGATTTGCCCAGGCATGCGGGATATCAATGTCCAACAGCATTCTACAAGCGTGAAGCGGTGAAGCAGATGGCTTCTTTAAGCCAAGGCTGACTGGGGTAGATATCATGCATTTCGCCTCGTGACTCAACGCCAGTTCGGGCATCTGCCAGAGATTTGACGCCTTTTAGTGTTGCTTAGTGTAAAACAAGATTCTGGCGATGTTGAATCAACCTGCCTAGATAGGAAAATGAATCTTCTCTCCCAGACGACATTGCGACAAAGGATGGCTTCTGAAGCGATAGTTACGTGGATATTCCCATGCCCTACGGACTTGTATGCATTTATTAGCTCCTGCCATTAGAAAGGTGGCCCTTAGCTCTTACCGTTTTAGGAAACATGTGTAAGGCAACTTGAATTCCTGAACTGAGGGTTTGGACAAAGCCACACCAAAAATAAATCTAGGACTTTTAAAGGACTTTTTCAAAACTTGCATGTTTTTCAAGGACCTTTATTGCTGAAATAGGACTAAATGGGTAAACCTAAGCCCTAGTAGTGTAGGAAAAGAATTAACTTTTTGTATCAGGTTGCAGCAATGGCCTAGCTAATTAATTATCACGTCTGCCCCTCCCTCCCCCCCAAAAATCCATCTTAGAAAAGTTTGAAGCTTACTTAAAAAAACCCTAGTTTTTCCCAAGTCAAAATTGGTTTCTATCGTTTTATCGAAAATTTATACTACCTAAATTCAATTCCTGAGTGCTCTCCAGTTTGTATTCAGTTCCCGAGTGCTCTTTTGTAACTTGAGGTTTTTTCACTCAACTGACACGGCCAGTGCGCATGCGTCACCATGCGCAGCCCTCCTATAAAAGCAGACGTCTCACCCCTAGCTGCCATCTCTTTTCCTCTCGATATGTCAACCATGATGGTGGCTCAAGAGGGGAGGTAGAGTGGGTATTTACAGGTAGTATAAATTTTCGATAAGACGATAGAAACCAATTTTGACCTGGGAAAAACTAGGGTTTCTAGTCGTCGACACAAAAATTTCTACTACCTGTAAATTTGATTGCGTTTAGAGTTGACCTCGTCAATATAGGTGGCGGGCACCATCATGGCGAGTTATCCCGGGTTGCGACTGGTTCCCCCAAAAAGTTTAACAAAAATTTGTTGGTGAGATAACAAAAACAAAAGTTGGATTAGGGGGTCATGCTTCAGTCTTCTGGAGGACAGCAGTTGGAGATCTTGCTTCCGTCTTCAGGAGGTCTTCATTTCTGTATTAAGTGCTTAAGGGGGGTGGGACGACACGTCTGGCTGTTACTAATGAACCGAGATGATGAAGCCCGTGTTTCTGTCTTGTCATGTCCATGAGGTGGTGACTAGTGAAGACATATAGGTTTCTCCATGATGCTGCCTGAAGGATTACGGCGATGGAGATATGATTACGAAGCGCCCATGAGGTTGAAAGTGCCCTGAGTTTTAGTGCAATGGCTTTGGTGATTTCGTTTGTGCAGCTGATCTTTGGCTGTCTTGAGGATGACCAACTTGATCCAGTTTGCTGTCGTGGTCATCAAGGGTGACGTTAGTAGCTTTGTGAAGGGAAGAATTGTAGGGTTCAATTTCTTCACATTCAGGATTAGTTGTCTGTTGTGGATTATGGCGTAGATCCCGAACAGAGCAAGGTGTTCTTTCTGGCTATCGACTGATATGTTTGTGAGCGCAGGGTAAGCATAGAAGGCTCCTGAGCGTGACAGGATCTTGTATGGAAGAGGAAGTGATCAGCCGGGTTGTACAAGAGCTTGCATTTCAAGATTTCCGGCGATTGATGTGGAGATGAACAGCTTCCTTGAGAGATGGGTGATGTTGAAGAGTATGAATGGTTCCAGAACGAGTGGAAGGTCCCACTGGAAAAAAACTCGATCGATTGGAAGTCAATAATTCACAAGGAGATTAATTGAGTGGGGATGCGAAGGTCTTCAAGGAAGAGCACGATTCCTGTAGCTTTGAAGACGGAGTTTTGTGTGGAACGGAGGGCAAGAGAAGTGGAATGGTTGAGTCCGTTCTTGAATGGATCAGTGAGGAGGAGTGGTTGCTTCGGGAAAAAAAGGGGGGGGGGGGGAGGATTGGATTCACCTTCTTACGGTTACACCAACGAAACCATCATTTTTGATGATTGTTGTAGAGTAAGTTGGTGGGATCACGTAATGCAAAACTTGTGAATCAGGTGGCCTTCTTCAAAATCTCCTTCATATTGATGAGTTGGATTAATATAGCCACCCATACAGATGGAAGACTTCGACTTCGGGTGGAGTTATGTTTTGTATGTGTTGGGCAGGGCCCCCACATCAAAGTTAGGGGCCTGGGACTAACTACGACAGTGCCCCCCCCCTCCCGCGACTGAAATCGTAAAAAGGTTACAATATGTTATAATACTCGGCGACCACAATTGTGCTTAACGGGTTTGTTCATATATTAAACCGGGCTGCTTACTTTTGAATACTTCTCTGCCCAGCAAGCTTGCGCTACAGTGCTCCTTGCTGTTGTTGTTTGTTAATAGTATAAAACAAATTAACAATACGTACAAATCGAGTACATTACTCATAGTTATCAAACCTCACAATTACGTAAATAAAATTTTGTAGGCCATGCGGGCCCCTCGAGTGACCAGGCCTGGGTACAGTGGGTCCACCTGACCCGACCCCCCCCCCCCCCCGTTGTGGGGGCCCTGATGTTTGGTAGTGGGTACGGAAGAACGGGAAGATTCCTTGGAGAAGCAATGCGAAGGTTTTGAGCAGGGGGGGGGGGGGGTGAACCATGGAGCAGCTGGCCGATTCAGTGTGGTTAGCAGGAAATCCCTTGGGCTAGTTTGGTCTTCACGAGGATCGTTCGAAGGAGATTAGAAAGATGGGAAGGGGTTTAGAGAAGGAAGGTCTCAGTCGGGTTTTTAAGAGGTCCCCTTCTCCAGGAGGGAGCCTCAGGTTCGGGGAAAAGTTGCGAGGGGGTGTGAATCGGCAAGGAAACAGATGCCGAGTCGAGTTCGTTGAAGATCTAAGACGAGCTGAGAGGCCTTCGACAAAGGTTTTTCAAGGGAAAGGGTAGTGCAACCATGCGTAGGCTTAGTCGTCCGGGAATGGGCGAATATATGAGGAAGATTGGCATAGTGCGTCTATTGGCTTGCCTTTGATGTTGACGAGGTTTGGCAAGGCGGAGTAAGGGAAGTACAATCTCCTGAAGTGGTTAGTTGCGGGAGAGGGCATCAGTTCAATCATGATTATTTTCCTGCTGGAGAGTGAGAAATTAAGGTGAGGTTTGAGACTTCCGAAGAGATTGAGATGAAGAGGTCGGAATTAGAATCCGACCGGAATTAGGTGAGCAAAACTGCGGTGTTGTCGGTTTGGACCTGGACGGATTGTGTGTACGAGCGGCCGAAAGTGATCAATGACGTTCTAGATAACCTCAATTTGAGCATGTTGGAGTGGTCGTAGGTATTGGGAGGACAATTTCTGGATGCTCCATGATGTTGGCTGTGTGATCCCCAATACATCAGCGATATGTCTTGGGTTAGGAGAAGGTCAGTTATGGAGTTCATTTGTCAAAGAGAGATCGATGATGCGAGTGTGTGGATTGTTGATCGGATGGGGGATTACCCAAAGGCTAGGAGTTTAGTCCATTGAATTATGATGGAAGCTTTCAGCAGGTTGGAAGTAACATCAAGTAGGGTTGAGAATGGAGGGATGATGGTGGGCTTCATGAGGATCGGAGTTGTAGAGGAGCCGGTCGTCCAAGAATGCATTTGCGGTTTTCAGGTGGCGTTGGAGATGGCAGAGTGCAGGTTTCTGAATTTGAGTAAAAGTGCGAGGAGCGGTGTTCGATCTGAGAGGGAGGGTCATGAATATGTGACCTTGTTCAGGTGCATGTAGCAAAGGTTGAAGGTTTGTGGTGTGTTGGGACGTGAAAGCTGGCATCTTCTAGGTTGGAGGAAATTATCCATTTGTTGAGCTAACAAAGGTTGGATATGGTCGAGTGCACCCTTATTTTGAGGTGGGTGTTGTGTCTGAATTTGTTAAGTGGCTTGAGAATGAGGATCGTCCATTCGACACAGGTTGCGTGTGGTTGAAGAAGATCGGGTTGCCGAGGTCAAGTTAAAATAATCGGACAGATGGCGTCATTCCTGAGGAGTTCGTTTACTTCAGA
The DNA here is from genome assembly GCA_023313725.1 of Lithobius niger. Classification (NCBI taxonomy): domain Eukaryota; kingdom Metazoa; phylum Arthropoda; class Chilopoda; order Lithobiomorpha; family Lithobiidae; genus Lithobius; species Lithobius niger. Next base: position 36,905 of record JAHWFP010096284.1, read on the forward strand.
GGTTGAGGCAGAGGATGATTTGAGAATTCCCAAGGTGAGGAAGTGTTGTGAAGAAAGACGAAGGTCGTGGGAGACAAAGGAGAGGATTGTTTTGTCAGATGTTTTCAAATCCCAGGCAGGTCGTTGAGAAGAGCATCTTCTTGAAGAGTTCAATGCTCCGGAGGGTCCAGAGTTTGATGTGATGTTGTTTATGATTCATGAGGAAATTTATCGCACAGAGCATATACACGACATCAGCATGAGATGTAGCACATAAGCCTAGATGGAGATTCCTGTCGTTTTCATTGAACACACCCAAGGGGACTTCAGCATGTTAAGGGTTGAATAACGTAGTGCTGAGGTCCACGATAGCCTTGGTGGCAAGGAATTCGGATTGAAGGTAAATTCTGAATTGTCATGGGTTGCAGTGTTGTTGCTAAGATTCCAAATCAGGGTTTAGAGAAGGAAAGTCCCAGTCGGGTTTTTAAGAGGTTCCCCTTTTCCAGGAGGAAGCCTCAGGTTCGGGGAAAAGTTGCGAGGGGGTGTGAATTGGCTAGGAAACAGATGCCGAGCCGAGTTCGTTGAAGATCTAAGACGAGCTGAGAGGCCTTCGACGAAGGTTTTTCAAGTCACACGTTCAGTGAACGGTGTTGACAGGCTTCCAACGAAGGGTCAGTGGCGATACGTTTGATTAGAGCATCAGAGCGTACGGTGGAGGTTATAAGGTTGAATCAAGTGTGAATTGGAAATGAAGATGCAGAGGAAGTAACGCACATTGATGTTGAGTGCAAGGAGTTGGTCATGCGGTTGAGCGTTGTTGAATTGCCGAAGTTGAAGGATGAATAGGAGGAGGCAGAGCAACAATGCTTGCAAACGAAGTCTTCGACGAAGGATGTAAGGGTGGGAGGCCTTCGACGAAGGTTCGAAAAGTGTGACGTGCGGCGAACGGTCAAGACAGGTTTCTGACGAAGGGTCAGTAGTGGGACGTTCCATGAAGGCTTCGGGGCGTTTGGTGAAGGTCTTCAGGTTGAATCACAGTCTGAATTGGAGACGAAGGTGTAGGAGGCAGAGAAGAACGTTGACATTGAGCGTAGGAGTTGGTGAAGCGGAAGAGCGCTGCGATACATACGAAACAAAGTCTTTGACAAAGGAAGTTCAGGTGAGAAGCCTTTCACGAGGGTAAAACGAGTGTGACGTTCGGCGAACGCTCTTGACAAGCTTGTGATGAGGGGTCTGTGACGAGACGTTCAACGAGAGCTTTAAGGCGTATGGTGAAGGTGTTCAGGTTGAAACACAGTGTGAATTGTAGAAGAGGATGCAGAAAGCAGAGCAGAATGTTGACGTCGCGTTGCGATGCATGCTAACGAAGTCTTCGACGAAGGAAGTTCAGGTGAGAGGCCTTCGACGAAGGTTCTTCGAGGATGACGTTCGGCGAACGCTCTTGACAAGCTAGTAACGAAGGGTCAGTGACGAGATATTCGACGAAGGCTTCAGGATGTTTGGTGAAGGTGTTCAGATTGAAACACAGTGTGAATTGGAGATGAGGATTGCAGAAAAGTGGGGAAGAACGTTGACGTTGCGTAGCTATGCTTACGAAGTCTTCAACGACAGAAGTTCAGGTGAGAGGCCCGACGAAGGTTCAACGAGTCTGGCCGAGGTTGAAGGGTGTGTTGGCGAAGGCAGAACAACAATGCTTGGGTCTGCAGGTGGTGGGCAAGCTGGCGAAGGAAGGGACGAAGGATCCAAAATGGCAGCTGCCACGAAGGTTGTCTTGTGTAGATTCAGGCGAAGGAACAGCCTTCAGTGAAAGATTTTCGGGTGTGGCATTCGGTGAACGTTCGGCGAAGCTTTGAGCTTGCGACGAAGGCACGTCATGAAACGAAGAACGAAGGCGAGCGTTCGCGAAGGCTTCAAGATCACGAAGGCTTCCGGGCGTTCGCGAAGGTCTTGCGAAGGAACAACCAGGCACTTTCAATGGGCAAAGGTTCAGGAGAGTCTTGAGGTGATGCGCACAAGGCGAGCTTGAGGAAATGAGCTGGCCGCCAGGGGCGAGGCGTCTGCTTTTATAGGAGGGCTGCGCATGGTGACGTATGCGCATGGTGACGCATGCACAGTGGGGTTGTGCACTGGTCGTATCAGGAGAGTGAAAAAACCTCAAGTCACAAAAGAGCACTCAGGAACTGAATGCAATCAGGTAGTAATAACTTTCGTGCCGACAACTAGAAATTCATCTTAGAAGCGTCAGGCTTTTTTTTTTAATTAATTCAAAGAAAAATACAAGGACTTTCAAGGGGGCTGCACATTGAGACCCCCCGCCCCCCCCCCCCCCCAAAAAAAAAACCCCTTTTTGGATGTTCTTTGAGAGATAAAATAATGTTACGCCTACCACTCATACTGTGAAATGCTAAGTCAGAATTATCGGAAAAACATCCAGCAAGCTTACGCGGCGATTTCGAAT
>JAHWFP010096284.1:39741-54953 GCA_023313725.1 Lithobius niger
TGGTTGTGATCATTATTGAAGTTTGAGTATTTGCATGTAAATCAGAACCAGTCATTACTAGTTTTATTTACACCTCTGAAAGAAGGTATCCAAAAAATAGTGCCAACCTTTATTTAATGCCCCAACATAAAGCTTTTATTTACTTCTTTCTTTGAGAATGCTATTTGCCCTTATTCCTCCATCCCCCCTCTCTTTTTGAACGTCTGCGGGTGCCTACAGCTGTCTTCCCACATACAATGAACAAATATCTTGAACACGGAAATTACTCGTCACGCTCACTTTCAAAAACAGGATACTGTCTGTATCTTGCAAATTTTCGACTGTTTATCAACAATCTTCATCACGCACGGTCAAGGCTTCACAACTTATTTGAGGAATGTGAAAGGTCTAAAATCGAGGCTTGTCAAGAAGGACCAGAGTGTACAGAGTAGCTCTCAGAAAAGCAGAGAGAAGGAGAAGGACGAGGCGGCCATGGGAGAAGTACATGATACGAGCGAAGGAGTGTATTTAGTGCCGTGCAATGGATGCAGTTCTGTTATATTGGCGAGACGAGGAAGCGACCCTCTCGAATGTGAATCCAGCAGCAGTCGGCCACTTGGCCAGTAGACCTTACAAAGCACTCACCATTTCTACTCGCCACATACCAATGACATCTTGCACGATGTATGGTTTTTCTAATTCATGCATTTACGAAATTGTAAAATTCTATTTAACCTCAGTATTAATGAAGATAAAGCAGTTACGTAGCCCTTATAAATCTGAGCATAACGCCGCAAACAGTTCGTCCGTACTTGTACGGTTCTCGAGATATCGCTCTTTGAGTGTCATTCTCTATTGCTAGTCGCCATTTTGGCAAATAAGGCTAAATTTCAGGTCGCCAACTGCTGATTTCCATTCGCCAAATGGCGAGTGGCGACCAACATTGGAGAAGGTTGCGAGGAAGGTAGTGAGGACAAGGCTTGGGCAGCACATTGGAGACACCAGGAATGAAGTGAAAGAAAACGGAATAGCAGTACATTGCATGAAAACTGAACACGAAATTGGCTAGGACAAGATAAAGACGCTAGTGAGAGCAAACTCGAGAAGAAATCGACACCTGAGTTGCCTCGAATCTGTTGCAATCCAGCACCACTTAAGGAATAACATCCCCTAATGAACATCCTATGCCCATCAAATCCAAACGTCATGCACTTCGTAGGAAAAGACTTAGATGGCATGCTGAAGCGAAGATGGAGTGAAAGAAGCAAGTAATGAAAATGCTGAAGCGAAAATAGAATAAAAGAAGCAAGTAATGAAAGTGCATGGACCTTGTATACTACGAGCACCATGCTATTTGTGCAAGTTGGCGCGAAATTGTATATATTGGACCCAGCATTGTAAATATTGGTGGCCATGCCGCTTGCGTGCGCTTACCTTGTAAATATCGGGGGGCCGTGGACGTTATTTTCAAGCAAGCACACGAAAATAATGAGGATGTAACCAGAGAACTCCTTTTTCTTGACCGTGCCTGATGAAGATTGTTGATAAACAAGCCTAACGGTTTATTTTGTAAAATGAACAAACTTTCCGCTTTGTTGAACGATACAATTTTGCTGTCCTTCAACCGTCAATCAATGATACGTGATGCCAACCCTGTATTACGTCCCATGATGTTTTCATACAATCACCACTATTGTGACATTATAACTGAAGGAACTACAATGATCGTACCTTTGTTGTGCTGTATAGCTTAGTGATTTACCAGCAGCACACATCATTTTTCCAGCTCGCGTTTTGTCTAGTTTTCCCTGCTCTTTTAAAAATCGGCCCATGCAATTTTCTTCTTGTGAAAGTGCTAAAAGAAAATTTGATTAGTACATTAGTGGTACTGTAGTGACACTCAAAACCAATGTCCTAACACTTTTTTTTTTTTTTTTTTTAGCAAAATGATAAGACAGATGGTGATAGCTTTGCATACTCATTACACAACTCATTAACTGGTTTCTCCTGTATGCATGAAGAAAACAAGACGTAGTTCAAGCAGTCCTTACTTTTCTAACACACTAGTACACTGTATCATGGGAAGTGATGGAGACCCACGATGTGCAAAAGCAGCCTGACCCTCTACAAATTGGCACCCGAACAGGGACTCAAAACTCTATACCATTGGTAATGTTGGCAAAATTAATGTTACATTGGTTTTGTTTAACCCTTTCAGGTCCGAACGACAATATATCGTCGCATGAAAACCGTTCTAAAATGCACGACGAACAATATATTATCACTTCAGTTCAAAGCCCCGTTGCAAAATAATTCTAATTGCATACAACGAAGGTGCAATTCTTATTAAATTAAATATTTTGGAACGTAAATTTTCGATTTATTTAATTCAATACCATCTTTTAATTATGTTAACTGATGTTTTGTTGGTAGTGTCATCAATCAAAACTGACGTTAAAAATGGCTTTTGTTTGCTGAAAATAGCCCTTCATTCAAGCTGCCATAACTTGTCAACAACGCAATGCACGACCGTCATCTTGGTCGCATTAGAAAGCTGGGAATTCCCGTTTCCATGCCTGCTTTGAATGATGTCATCAACTTCAACGTCAATGCCTTTATTCCTCGAATAAACTGCTCCGTTTCAACAACCTTTTTGAACCTCCGCCAATATCGCGAGGTACGATTGGTTCGTTCGTGGCACGTGATCACTGATAGCGATGGGGGCCAGTCTCAAGTAACATCATGCAAAGCGGGTCAAGGTCAAAGCTATAGGAGCTAGCACGCGACCGTCTCTTACTGACAGCCGGCTAGTAGCGCAACGGCCAAAAACGGATCGCTGTCAATGATCGTGAATACTGAGGAAATAAAACAATTTTAAACTACTTGTACGGTATTAAAAACATCAAAAACAAATTTCGGAAGCAGTAAACGATGCTGTAATAGAAGAATTACCAGTGGATGTTATCATTCCAAAGTCTCCTGAGTACAGCAAGTTGAATATTTTCGTAAGCACATTTACGTAGTCGAACTTCACAATTTTTTTTACTTATGAAAACGTAATATGATGGTCCCTACTATATTTTTGTACAATAATTTACAATATAATTATTAAGGCTGCAATTTTTTATACCGGGACACCGCATAGTTATTTCAGTTTAATTTATTTTACAGAGGCATACAACAAGTTTATGGCAGTCATGTTTTGGCTATGATCTTTTTTGCAGCGAACGACACAAAATGGCATTGGACTCAAAAGGGTTAATGAAAATAACGCTTAATTCAAGCGACCATAATTCCTTTACTTTGTTTAACGTTGAACCAAAAATAAAATGGGAGTTAATCGGTGACCACAATGAACAACACACAAAAAATGTGGCCCCTGTCCAAAACAAACCTTGTTAAGCATTTGTCAAATCAATCACTTTTAGAAGTCATGACACCACACAACAACTAGAGAGGTTTAAGGTCGATGAATAAATAAAATTGTGCAGTAATTTTACATTCACGTAACCGTTGAACTAGTAATTTACTGTGGCAGATATTACTATTTCTAATGACGCAAACATACTGGTAAGAATTATTAGTAAGTTCTGTTATGGAAGGATCAGGTTTACAGGGGAAATGATCCTTGTGTAAATGTAAGGCTTTTAAAAGCAGACAGGCTCGTAGTTGTTACTGGCAATCGCCAATCTACAAAAAAGTTTTGACTACATTTATCAAAAGTTTTCTTGACAATCTTTGGTCAAATTACGAATATTTAGTAGCGTTTTATCTTCTCTAAAGAACTTACACGTTCATCAGGCTGTCGGAGGTGAGAACACACTTTGGTCTAGAGAGTTTGACAGTTTGTCAACAGCCAAACTCACTAGGCCAAAGCGTGTTCTCAGCTTGGACAGCCTGATGAAGGCGGAAGATCTTCAGGGAAAAATAAAAGCTACCGAAAATTTGCAACTTGATAAAAGAAAGAACGTAATGAAAAGTTTGGTAAACAGCAACTGTTACGCAACTGTTACAGCAACTGTAACGCTGTACCAGTTAATCAATTTTCAAAGAAACGGATCAAGAGTTAAACTAGCATAAACTAAGTATCCATAAAATTAGGGCTGCACCGCTGCAGATGCCAGTATTGGAACTTTATTGGTACCACACCTGATTATTTTGATAATTTCGTCAGCAACTGGCTGATTTTAATGTTCAAATACACCACTTTTAACAGGTTTATTGAGATTTTTCAACTGGTGCTACTGTAATTTTAAGTCATTAGCTGAAATCACTTAACAAAAACCAAAATTCCAAAAACGACACAAAACTGAACATATTTCATAAGCATTATACTAAATAAAGGTGGTAAATTCAAAGTTTGCTTGGTTCTCAATTTTGTTTACAAAAAGAAACTATCCAGAATCGGCATCGGATTCTCAGTACATGACTGGCATTGGGATCGGATCAGCAAAAAAGTGCTATCAGGTGCAGCCTGATACGGAAACAGTCAAATCAATAAAATACTTCTACAGATAGCAACAATCAATTTGTGTCACGTTTCCATCAAAATACAAATTCTTAGGAAATTTCTCTGCATTTGTGAGGTGCATTTCTACTTAAGGATTTTTTTGAAGCAAAGAAAGTGTCTTACTTTCCATATGTTCCCTCATAAAAGCAAAAAAACAAAACATTTACAATGTTAAGATAGGATACGCTCATGACTTACGTTAACGGCATCCACAGCAATGCTGTGAGCTTTTTCCTTACTGCCACTGCCGTCAACCTAGCACGCGACTTCTGGCAATCTGCCATACTGCAGTTGCCCTCATAATCCAGACAGTGCTGTAGACTTCTTTGCAGTATTGCACTGAACAGCAAATATTCCTGCTTTCGTACTCCCCACTCGTTTACATTTTGCTGAAAGTTATTTTCTACTTTTCCACACCAGTATAGCTGCGAATTTTTGGTGGAAAAGTTATTGAGTAAATACAGCAATTTTCCACGTTCTTCAGGCACACAAGCAACACACACACTTCAAACCAGGAAGACATGTGCAACGGAAATTTAGAATTTTCCCTCACAGCTTTAGTTTGCTGCAGACAGGGTTCGTACACCAGAGACGAAACCATTTTCAAGGCCAACGCGAAACCAGTTTCAAGGCCATTTTGCACAACACCGAATTGTTAGAAATTACCTTAAAATAAATTCAATCTTTTTGCTAGCCTCTGAACTCTATAATTTAATAAACATCCATTTAAAACATCAAAATTCCAGGGTAACCTGGTTAATTTTTGTTTCTATTGCCTATTGAAAAATACATTACCCAATGATTGGCATTCTCCTTCTCTCAATGCTGTTTCAACTAGAGATAAAACAAGTTCTTCCGGTCCGCTAGCTACCACGCATCTTTACTGCGCAGCCTCCATCGTATATAAGTCGAGGCGGAGCGGCAGAGCTCACCTTTTTGACACCTCTATCCTGCCCAAATGGCAACGAGAGGGGAGGAGGGGGGGGGGGGGGAAGCCGGGTAAAGTATTTTTCAATAGGCAATAGAAACAAAAATTAACCAGGTTACCCTGAAATTTTGACGTTTCTACTTGCCGTGAAAAATACATTACCCAATTATTAGCATTCCCACAGACTTCTTCACGGCGGCAGGCGCCATTTGACCGGAGTCCCCTTAGCTAGCGACCGGCCCCTGTAACACGAAGTGGAGTACAGCGTGTCCAAGGGTGAAAGTACTCGTTGGGCTGCGACAAGGGCCCCAACGTGGTACAAGCCGTCGGCATGATAAGATATATCCCAGAGGTAATGGGAAGTGAAGACGGTAGGATAGCGCCAGGAACCAATCATCCGTGGGGAAGTGATCTCAGTCTTGCTACTGAGTGGGAGGAAGTTGAGCATGGATCGCTTGATAGGACGGGAGGCGCATAGATTAAAACGGACGGCTTGCACCGGACAAAGAGTTCTTCTTGATCATCCAGAAGGATACTGGATAGAGATATTATTATGAAAGGATGTGTTCGTTTAGTAGGTTTCTGGGGCTTTGCTCTGAAGGAGGAGCCCGGAGTGAAGGTAACGCCTTGAAAACTGGTAGGGGAAAACAACCACACTCCATGGCGGATAGGGCTTGTAATCCACTGCAGCGGAGGCAAGCAGCCAGAGCGACCAGGAATACAGTCTTGTAGTGAGGTGGCCGAGGTGTGCGGAGGCCAAAGGTTCAGAAGGAAGAGTCATCAGGGCTGTCAGGACGATGGAAAGGCCTGAGTCGGGAAACCTCTCGGCGACACATGGGCGATCCGGTAGGAACGAGAGGATTTAGGAAAGCGATCTTATGGTCTGTGAGGAGAGCGATGTATCCGGCGGCTTGAAAGACGGCATGTAATGCCGACCTATAGACCGTAAACCTTCGTGAACGAAGGAGGATGGGAAACGAAGGGGATTGTGTAAGGGCGGATCGATTGGAAGGACCTGGTGTGCAATACATCAATGAAACCATCACGTCCAGTGGTTGTTATAAACCCTTTCTTCGGTGGAGGACCACACGGTCCCGGAGGCAAAGCGAGAGGCTTCGCCTTGAATAGTGCCCGTGGGATTGGAGTCGGATGATAGTAGCCACCCGTAAAGTCGCACCGAAGTTAGATCCGGACGGTAGGATCGACCTTGGTCCCGAGAGGGGAGGACCCATAAGAGGGCGGCCGTCCCGGAGGATTGGTGGAAGGACTGGGTGAACCCGGATAGGGCGAAGAGGACCTTTATGGGAGGAACGGATGAAGCCGCTGTATGAGCCCCTTGTGGAGGAGCGGGGATCGGGAGGTAGCAAATGCTGAGGCGGAGGACGTCGACTAACCGTCGGATAGTAGTGTGTAAACAGGAATGTGGGAGTTCCCAGCCAGAGCATCCGTGATGATTGACCTAGGAGAAAGGAACCGAAAGAGGCTGTGCAGTGGAATGCACGGATGACGGTGGCACGGAGGGGAGCATGGAAGAAGAGCAGCTAGTTAGTACAGGTGGTAGTTGCAAAGGTCTTCGTACAGCGTTGTTGGTTGTAATGCGGATGTTCGCCCTGGATAGCTTGTCGGGAGGAAAGGTCATGTTCCACGTTTATACCAGCCGAATGACGGGGATTGGATGAGGACGAAGGAGGTCTAATAGGATAAGGATCGTGGAACTACAGGCCCAGAGGAAGCAATTCACTCCCCCCCCCCCCCCCCCCCCGGTTGTCCCGAGCTGGGGATCGAAGGGTAGGATGATTCAGAGAGCGGAGGGTGGTGGCAAAGGGTGGCGGATCAAGCGCAATGGATACAGACACATATTGGGGATAAGGCCAAATGCTGAGATCACATCGGGGAAGTTAGACCAAGCTGCACTTGCGGGGAGGATGGTTGAGTGTTACTGCAAGGGAAAACCACAAGGAGAGACCCATGGTCGTTGAAAGACCTGAGACGGCTGCGAAAGGGAATGATGTTCGACGGGAAGGCGGCTTGTCCGCCAAGCAAGATGTGTGTGAAGGGATGTACATGACGAGAGCAACCCTGCTGTGGAGGATGCGTGCCGATGGAGCAGGTGGTAGGATCGTTGTCTAGAGGACTGCCTGGTGGAGGTATCGGCAGGATAGTGGCTGAGCACATCACCCAGAAGGTGTGAGGGGAAGCATATTGAAGGACGACGGAGGCGGAGGGTCGATGGGAGGCACAAGGAAACAGTCTTGCCTCAAAGGGACGGAGGAGTCCATAAAGGATGAATGAGAACGCCTTGTAGGCCCAATGTGAGCGGGATCATGATGAACTGAGGCGGAGGACTCGATGGTCGAAGGCGGAGGTGTAATGACCCGTGAAACAGAGGTGGAGCAGAGAAAAGGGACGAGGCATATTCAGTAGAGCTGGAAAAACCGGCTCTAAAATTAGAGTGGCAGGTGGAAGACTTGCCAATGGGAGCGATGTGGCAAACTCAAAGTAGGGTAGAAGGGAGCCATCCTGTCTTGGTCCAACGGAGGTAAGGCGAGTTCGCCCTGGATCAGTGGATGAAGGGATCCTCTTGCAGAAATGGTGAGGAGTTGTCTATCCGGGCGTCCCTGTATCCCATCCGCAGAGACGGAGGGACGCAGGAAGAGAGAACACACATGAGGTAGTGGACGAGCGGACGGTGTTGACGGAGGGAAGTCAGCTACGGGATGCAGACTGGGGACCTCTTGCACCGCAGGTGTTGACCCGTTGCGCTATAGGCTAGCAGGTAGGAATGAGGGCAACTGTTATCCTGGGCAAGACAACATAGGACGGTAAGGAAAGCACCCTAGGATGTGGGGGCTCAGAAGGGAGACTTGGCTGAGTCGGAAGGGTTATAAAGAACTCGGAGCATTGCTGCAGGAGGAGGCCAAATTGGGATTAGGGGATGCCAAGTTTACTTTACTTTTTTTTTTTATATCCGCTACGGAGGATAGTCTTGTAGAGAAAGGTAGCGGAGGGAGGCATCCGCCCATGGAGCGGAAGGAACCGTAATGGAAGTGAGGACACAACAGTAGCCCCCGAGGCGGGGGCTGGAGAGAGGATGCTGCGGAGCTTGAGGCGGGACGATGTCATTGCCTAATCAAGGCCTTGAAGCTATCCGCTACTGAGGATAGAACTGTGGAGAGAGGCAGCGGAGGGAAGCGTCCGCCCGCGGAGCGGAGGGTAGCGCTTGCCCGTGGTAATCAAAGTGAAGGTATGATAGCAGCTTCGAATCGGAGGCTGAGGCAAAGCCTTGAAGCGGAGGGCAAGGCAGGATGAACGACCGCCTGTCCAGTTGGAAGGTGTGGAGACGGGGAGGTGGCGTGGCAGTTGCTCCGTGAAGGAGGGATAACGGTGGTAAACCCTGTGAAGGCGGATGAGTCCTATCCTCAACCGAAGGAGCAGTTAGTGCAGAACAATGGAGGGGCCAAAGCAATCCTTTTGAAGAGGAGAGGGAGGCGTTGCAAGAAAGGAAAACATCATCATGGGAGGATGGCTAAACGGTTGTCCGAGGGCCGGAGGTTCAGGATCTGGGACGGAAGGTACATCCAGAACACCGCTGGAAGACAGCGGAAGGTAGGATAACTTAAAGAAGAAGAGACAGTATAAGCTGAAAGAAGGTCCGTGCAATAGAATGCGCGGATGTAGACGTCGCGGTGGGACATTATCCCCCTGTCACAGAAACCAGCAGGTAGTGAAAGGGTCCATCCCAAAGGGGCTGCGCCGAAGTAGTGCACAGTGGAGAGGCGGACCAAAGACGAGGCATGTTGGTAACCGAGATGATCCGCCCACCGCCCAGTCGCAATGAGGTCGTGAACCGCCGCAGTCAGAGGGATGGCAGTGAGCAGATGCGGATGGAGAAGGGCGGAGGACGGAGGCGGAGAATAGAAAAATCCGAAATGCAGACGGCGCAATAGGATGCGCAGACGGATGAGACATAGCACTCTGTCTAATGAAAATAGCAGTTAAATGCTGTAGGGAGGAGAGGTGAAGGCCGACAGAAGGCAACGAAGCAGTCCATCCCAAGAAACGCGGCGTGGAGGCAGCTCCTGGTCAGGGGGACTGAGGACGAGGATCGGCACTAGGCTGAACGGACGCACCCATTGGCCGCATGCAACGCAGACGCGAGTTTGTCGGCCAAAACAAGGAACGATCGTTCCGAGGGATGGCAGCGTGCGGAGGATCCAGATAAGCAGCCAGGACTTGGTGAGGCCGGATAGCGAGAAAAGGGGGAAAGGATATCCCCTTGCGTCCCTTTGCTCGGCGCTATCCCGGAGCGGAGGTAATTATGCAGTTGAGCGTAACGCCCCCCTAGTGCGAGCGAGCTCAGAGGATAAGGATTGAAGGTCCGACGCCGGTGGCGGCTGGCCGCATGGGATAGGGGATGTGGCGGCCGTGTTGTACTGCTGAGGGAAGGATTCCGAGAGCAGCGGATGAGGTGGTTCCAACATGTCCTGTTCAGTAGAGATCTCGAGGATCCCAACGTTCGCGCTAGGCGAAGGAACAGGAGAGGCGGATGAACGAGGAAGGGGGGATTCCCTTAGTGTCCCCTTTGCTCGTGCCATCCTCCAGGCAGATACGGATACGGATAGCTAGTGCTGGAGTTGACAGTAAGCACAGCGTTAATTCAGGAAGTGCACAGCGTGGCGGCTAGAGAAGAAAAGGTGAACTCGGCCGCTCCGCCTCGACTTATATATGATGGAGGCTGCGCAGTAGAGATGCATGGTAGCTAGCGGACCGGAAGAACTTGTTTTATCTCTAGTTGAAACAGCATTGAGAGAAGGAGAATGCTAATAATTGGGTAATGTATTTTTCACGGCAAGTAGAAAGTTATTTATTTCCCCCCCATCGCGGGACAAGGTGCCTTTCTAATACCGCACTTACACATAAATACGAACGAAGGCACGTTGTATCGTTAACATAAGATAAACATCAGACTGACGAACTATTTTTTATCTATTTATGAATTTAAGCATAAATTGACTGCATTTCATCAAACATAGTAGGCTAACAAAATTCAAGGCCATTTCAAGGCTCTTACAAAAAAAAATGCCAATTTTCAAGGCTTTTCAGGCCTTGAATTTTTGGTTTCGAAATTTAAGGCTTTTCAAGGAATTCACCGCCGTGAACGAACCCTGTGCAGATGGTGGCTCACTCTGTTTGGCCTCAAATTGCTACGGGAGATGGAGGTTTTTCCAGTGATTGGAAAGGCCGCGCGAGAGTTATGGGGGTGACAAGTTTGGATATCCCTTGGTGGGCGGGTTCATTCATGAATGTTCATAAGGGGAACATTCATGAACCCACCCACCAAGTGATACCCAAACTTGTCACCCCATAACTCTCACGCGGTCTTAGCAATCACTGGAAAAACCTCCATCTCCCGTAGCAATTTCAGGCCAAACAGAGGAAGCTGCAAGGAAAAAGTCAAAATTTTTGTTGAAGCATGTGTCCCTAGTTTGAAGCGTGGAAGATTGCTGCATTTACTCAATAACTTTTCCACCGAAAATTCGTAGTTACACTTGTGTGGAAATGCAGTAAGCTACTTTTGGCTAAGCGTAAACGAGCAGTGACTAAGATTCATTAGCCAAAGTAAAGTGTAGAAAGATTAATCTTGTCAATTTTCAAGTTCCCGCCCAAAGTGTCTTGTCTTTATCCCATCATCGACCATCGTGCTCTTTCTAAGCAGGCCCTATATTATGAGGCTTATGTTATTTACTTATTTTTCACTGCAAGAGCTCACGGCTTTTATAGTAGGGCCACTAAGAGAATGACTAGGTGTTATCATCGATTGTTTAAGTCGTGACCGTGCTTGCTTGTTTTAGGTGCATGCAAGGTGCACTCTGCGGCCTTGCAGTGCTGGAAACACCGGTTCTCGTCAGATCCCCGAAGTTAAGCAGCATTGGGCTGGATTGATACTTGGGTGGGTGACCGCCTGGGAATCTGGCTGTTGCAGACATAGGGCCTTAGGGCTTCGGGCAGATGACCAGGAGTGGTTAACGCTCGTTAAATCCTTTAACCCTTTTTTTTAGGTGCACTCTTGGCCATTCATTACCCGTTACCAAGGATTCTTCCATGGTTTGGCAGCGCTACGTACACGATCGGATCGAAGTAGTCCGTGCATTAGCAATGAATTCAATTGGAATGATCGTTTTGAGACGTTGTTATGGCTACGTCAACACATAAAATAATTTTAGCAGTAAAGAAAGATAATTTGTGGTTCCTCTCATAACATAGTGAAGTGAGAAAATGTTTGTTCCACTAGAAGTACTTTTAAAAACGATATACACTTAAAAACAAGGTTCGTTACTGTAAATATAAACGTCGCTCTCGCTTAAAGCATCATTCATCCTCCCCTATGGTTGCCAGGCAACAACAAGTTACGCAGGCAAGGCATCCAAATTCAGCTGCCCAAAATCCAAACAAGCAAAGTAATAGTGAAATATTAATTTGAATCCCTTTATTTTTTTTTATTAAATAAGTAAAATTTAAATTTTACTTTAAATAAGTAAAGTAAAATAAGACAAATGAAGAATAAGACGAGCTCCACGTGTCTAAAATAAGCATACTATACCTAACACGAAAAACTGTTGGACTGCGAACGGCAACTGTTAAATCGGCCGTAGCCGTCTCGTGATTTCGGCAGTGTTCTATTACTTTCGATAACAAAAGCCGGGCGAGTTGAAAATAGTTTACAATAAATTTACACGTGTTACCTTGAAACGTGTGCAAATCCTAGATAAACGGGGAAAACAAATACATTGACAGTGTTAGTTGTCAAACTCTCGTTGACCTCTCGTTTGTTTACATACGTAGAACAAAGTGGAGCTGCAAATCAACATTTGTTTTGTCCACTCCCGATCATTTCGTGAGATTTCTTGTATCCAGACGTTAACTCTGTAGTGTTGCACGTATCTTCTTTCAATGATTTGCTCTGTTGACAAACATTTTGAATCGTAGCACGAAACAAGGAATCGGTGCATCGTTATCCCGTGTCTTCTTTATCACCGCCCCTTACTTTAATTACTTTTCGTTTTAATCCAGCTGGCTTTAAGCGTTTTAATCCAGGCGTACAAAGTAAAAGAGCATTTTTACTGCAAGCTTTTAAAATGTTCCATGCGTAATGCATGCACACCCAGAATAAAAGTACGGTAATGCGCCAATATTTTGAACCAGCATCAACTGTGAGGGCGTCAAAAGCGAACCTAGCACCATTAGAATAGGGTACATGAACCAAGTAGTTCATAACCATAATCAGGGTATCCAATATCCCTCAAGTGATGTAATTTTTCGGTTAACCCTATTTGATATGTGCAAAGATTTAGACCATTACAAAACTGGAGGGGGAAAAACCTTTAAAATGGTGCACTGAAACATTAAAATCCATTGATGGACATCCAAAATATTGAAATGTTTTGTTTTCGAAAAATAACTTATTCCCTAGGGCTGTTCAGATAGCCACGTTCTGAAATCCAATACACGTACTTGCAAGCAAAGTATCAGCAAAACTGATTCGATATTGACATTGGCATACAAACGGCCAAATATTGAACCAATGCAAACAGCTTAGTCAAACCAAAGTTTTCTGTGCTTGCAAACAAGTAGTAGTTGACACTGGTAGACAGCTAAAAACAAGCTGGAGCAGCCTGCACGCAATGTGCAAGCAATGGTTCCGCCAATGTAACTATTCGTGTTGGCGAACACTAACGTTTAGGCTACTGATAGTGCAAATTTGAGATTCTGATCAACGTGAACGGCCAATATTCTTCACTGAAAATTCAAGACGAACTGCGTTGAGTTCTTAGTTGGTGGTAAGGTGTAATTTTTAAAACTTTTTGAAGATGCAAAACGTCAACCACTGTAATCGCCGGTTACCGGTTTTTTGAGCTAAATTGATAACACAAATTAAGCACAAAAGTAACTTTTACATTTTCGCACCTGCCGACCATGCTTTACCTGAACACAGCCCACCTTTACTAAAAGGAGCTACTTTTTTGCACCTTACCGAGTAATTTGTCTTGATACAATTCTATCACCTTTTGAAGCATCAAGGATGTGTGTTCCACTGCATGAAACAACTGAAAAATACAATAACATTTATTTTTAGAGAAATCTAATTGTCAAATCTAATACACGGATACAAGAGCACAAATTTACAGCATTGCGATTAAATAAAAAATAGAAATAGTGGAATTTGTCAGGCAGTGTCCTTTTCCACTTGTGCCTGGGGCTGTTGCCCTTTGGCCCTTTGTTGCCTTACATGTAATTTAATCCCTGAGAAGTTTTATTCTTATTGTTGCCCTATGCAATTCTACTAGCTCCTAAGAGACCATTGTCTGGGTGTGTTATTGTTTAACTGTTTTTTGTTTACTCTCTTCTCCTTCTTGGTTCCTTGGGGAAAAGCCCTGTCTTACCCAAGTTTGCTCATGTCCTGAGTAAAGTGTATCTATGTATTCGCCTATCCCATTTGTAATGAGAGTTGTTTTGGAGTTGTCTGGATGACGAAAAAAGCCTTATCCATGTATCCACCCTCTTCCAATTTCCCCTGACGAAATTGTTGTCACCCAATAGAAATCCGCGAGAAGCATGATTGTCTGTCATTTCTGCTACCAGAAATGACAGACAATCATGCTTCTCGCAGATTGCTCTCGGAGTTGTGATGCTGCCAATAGCATAACAAGAGGTATTGGGCAAATTTAGGCTTCGTGCTTACTCCCTAATACGATTAACTGGCTGATTATGCTCCCGAAGTGCCAACTAAGGGGGGCATCACGGTCTAACCCGTGGAGTCGAGCCGCCGTAGCTGGTTACACAAATAAAACAGTCAGAGGTACATCTACGTCGTGGATCGAGCTAGCACTATTTCCATAAACAAAGTCAAAATGAAAAGCATCAAGGTTGAGGACTGGAATTTCCTCCTTAGGATTTATTCGCCTCTAGAATAAAATTGTGAAAAATCGGGTTGGGGGCAGGAACATTTCAGGAGCCAACACACAAAGTTCATGAACATTACATCGACAGGCTCGGATATCTAGCATTGGCAATGTTTATCAACACATGGAAAGTTGCATCCGGATCCCTTTGGAAGGTTTGGCCGACCCATCTGTAAGTGAGTGTATCTGTTCCATTTGCTTATTTTCATGCAACTTTCCATAAGCTGCAACCCAGTGGTCCACTCCCAACTCCAATCGTGATAGACATTTATGGGCCCTGGAGGCCATAGCCATAATCCAGTCTGAAATAGCACAAGTTCCACTCATTAACATTCAACCCCCAGCGTATCCAAACATCTCCCACTTGATCTACCCACACCTATCTTTTCTGCTACAAGAAAAGTGTGGAGCAACACGATGCTTGGCTCCCAGCTGGCCTTTACAAATCAGTGGACGCCAGCCTAAACGCAACGAGAACTACGAACAACACGATGTAATTTCAAACTCAAATAACCCCGCAGTAGAAGCCTGATGAAGACAAGCGAGTTGTGTTGATGAATGCTTGTCAAAAATTCGCAGAACAACGTTTCCCCAACGACTTTTGAAATCGCTTCACCTTTCCTGTGCTAATAAACTTGAATAGCAGATTCAAAATGTTGATTAGCAGTTTTTGGCTTTTTGGCTTACAAAAAAAAAAAAAAAAGGCTTAACATTTATTTTTACTGTGTAGTGGTACCGGAACTATTTGTCAACAAACGGAACCTTTCAAACAAAGCTCTCGTTGCACTGCTTGAGTATATTTTTATTTTATTTTATTTTATTTTAAAATTTTAAT
>JAHWFP010096284.1:55053-97534 GCA_023313725.1 Lithobius niger
TAATACTCCTACAACACCACCATTCTCGCTTACTCCCCCCCCCCCTCCAGCCTGGTGGACTATGCCCACTACGGTTGCAGAGAGGGAAAGTAATTGTTGATTAGAAAGCTTAGCTATGTGCAGCTATTAAAACGACTAACGTTGTTGGCTACTTTTTCGCATTTAAACAAAATGCAAACCATGTAAGCTAACCAGTTGCTGTTTCAAATTATTGGTAAAATAGACGTACCGAATGCTGTTCTCATGCGGAGTACAGCAGAGTACAACGTGTAGCTTCGAGATCACCAAGGAGTAATAAGATTCCCAAGAAGTAACGATATTCCCAAGGAGTAACGAGATTCCCAACGCGACATTTTTGCAACGTAAAATAAAAATTGCTTTGCAAGACAACAATTATAATGCACTGCAAAGTGCGATGCGATACTGCTTATGTCGAACCCTGCCAAGGAGCATGGCCCTGTTACTGCAATTACACTGGTATCTATGGTATGCCAGATTAAGCCTTCGTGCTGTTTAGCCTTGGTGATAATATAAATCATAATTGTACCTCGCTTCCTCATATTCGTACGGTACAAGATTATTCAAGGTTTGTATGCAAATATAAGTTATTACAGTATAACGACATTAGTTCGTACAATGCAAAATCTTCCGTGCAATACAAGAGTGATGTTGTGTGGCCAATGCGTTTGGCAAAGGTCAAAATTCTAACTAGTCTTCTGAAAGAAATGAAACGTATGAAGGTTACTTTGAAAAGTGTTCCTCCAGACCACGCTAGGCTAAAATAATTTAAATGTGGTAAGATACATGTATTGTACAACACCAGGAGAGCTCGAGAGTTTAAATATTGTAGCAAATGTTGTAAGACACCAGCTTGCTTCATTATTCCTTGATAGGCTCGTTCCAAGTTAAATGTTATCAGTGGTAACTCCCACGAAATCTTACACGGCTTGTCTGTTTTAACTGCACCCCTTGAAACCCTAGGTTTGCGTTTTATCTACAGATGTCGCAAAGGAAACATTACCATACAATTTGTCTTTAACACATTTAAAGTTAGCTTGTTTTCAAAAAGCAGCAACCTGCAAACTGCAGCAACCTTCCAAGTCCATTCTTACATTGTAACTCGATGAGATTTCTGTGTGCTCAAAGAACATTTACAAGGTCAAAGTATATGATGCTTTGTTGCTAACACTTCTTGGTGGAATGGTATAGTGTTGGTGCCTTTGGCTGTTGGGCTGTGGACGGTTATTGGTTTAAATTTTTCACTGAACCTCAAACTACGAGTTGGCAATTCAATTTTGACTATACAGTAATTGCAAACTTTGACTTTTTTCCCCTATTGCTGCTTCAGTGTAATTTGATTTATGACATGTTCCAATGTGGAAGACTGCCAGGTGCCACACCAAGTTTGACTGTAACTGATCAAAAAACTGTAAAAGATTTGCTTAACGGCCGGACATCCTGGCTAGAGACGTTACCAACTTTCAACCAACTCTGAAACTCAAACAAGAACTTTAAAGAATGTACACTCTGACAAGAATGCCAACAGTGTTGCTTTGTACGTAAAATAGTAGTTTCCTTTTTATCAGATACATTTTACAGTGAAATGTCGATCTTCATGTCCTTTAATAGTTCACAATTTTAAAAATCCCATTACACCTCTCTTCAGTTTCCCTTAAAATCCCTACGTGCCCAGGGAGCATTGGCACAGCGATTTCATTAATTTAACACATCAAGTGTCCAAGTTGGAACGTTCAATGTACATCCTGGCCTAGCTAATTTTTTTCCTGTAATATGATGATTATGTTTGGATTCTTACAAATAATATAAAATTGGTGCCTTCTAAGGACATTATTCCCTAAAAAAATAAATATAATGACAAGCTAACTCATAATGCGGGCTGGAGCGCATTATTACCACTAGAACCGCTGGAGCTTATAAATGGAACGTATCTGTTCCGCATGAAGAGTTTATTCGTCATTCCGTTTACTAGACATACTAATGCAGAAGCTTTCTTAGAATTATTTATTGTTAAGTCATACATTGTTTATAAAACTTTGTTATAAAACAATTGAAAGTTTTATCTTATATTGTTTACAAGCCAAAAGGCGTGCACGAAGTCGTCTGCTGTGCAAGCGCATCTGCCACGAAAATCACACTCATCATTACATGACATACGCTAGCATCTTGTGATAGTATTCAGCACGACACAAGATTATACAGAATTCTGAATGGCTCAACATCTTTAGATTAGCTGTAGCTATGTTCCACCATTACAAAACGAGCATTGAATATATGACAAGATTGTTAAGGTGGCATGAGGGCTACAAAAAATATAATTTTGTTTTGGTATAATCTGGTAGCCTGATGTCTGTTGAACATTTCAGCATACTTATTTTTACGATTTTCCTCCTCTAACACCAAGAAATAAATCTTGACTGCAGAGTGCACAGGCTTCCAAACTTGTAAATTGAGCCTCTCCAGCACTACAGCAAAATGTGCTGGAAAAGTTATAAAAAAAACTGCAATATTCTACGTACTCAAAGTGATTTCACTGTACTAGATGCTGTTTTGGGCCATTCATAAAAAAAAACTGGTGCTGAAAAAATTGGGATGTGTTGTTGAGAAGCTGTGTGAAGATGTTCTAAAAAGGAACGATAATCAGATAAAATCGATAAAATGAGACTAAAATCAAAAGGAAACACATTAGAAATGTAAAAAAGGAGTATGAACAGTCTCGGGATAAATTTTATGTTCCTGGAGATCACTGGATGCCTGCAAGTATGTGTTTTTCATGCATGTTTGACATTTTTCTGACATAAATAAGTTTCTCAACTTTGAGTGCATTTTTACTACATTTCTTTTTTCTGCAGCACGCTGCAATACATGATGTACATTTTCTCGCAAACTACTTGTCCGATTCTCACAATTTTTGTTTTTTGTTCAGTAGACCTGTGGGAGTAACCTGAAACTCTGAAATTTAATAATATATAGAGTAACCAGCTTAAAAAATTGTTAAAAAAGCAAAAAATGTTTTTTTTATGGACAATTTTGAAAAATTAAAAATTGCAACCAGTATTTTTTAAACATATTTTTCTGAGTTTCAGCATGTAACCGCATACATTGGCTCTTTAAAAAATCCATCCGAACATTGCCAGAGCATTTCAGTCCACAGAAAAGGTACATACGCTAAGAGATGTTTTATTTAAAATAGGGATCGACCGGGTAACAAAAACCGAGTCCGAGCTGAGTCCGAGTAATTATAAATACACACCGACTCGAGTCCGAGTAATAAAACCGGGTCGTAGATTTTTCAATTTTTGCTTTATGTTTAATATGCAGCTTTTTTTACTTTGGTTTCGTTCTTTTTTTTTTTTTGCTTTCAGTAATTTTCATTTTTGTTTTGTCCAGTTTTGTATTGCGCATAGTTTAACAATGAACGAAAGCAAAAAAAAAGGACGAAACCAACTTTAAAATACTGTAAAATACCAGTAATACTTTCTTCCAAATTTTTTAAGTATAAACTTGACGTTATTAAAGAAAGTGAAGTCAAAAATTAAATTGACCAGCAATTCTTTGTTCCAATTCTTATTTTTTTTTCATTTCTTATTTTTGTAATAATAAAATGAAATGAAATATAAAATGCATTTTGGTTACTTTGTCGGCTTTAATCCTTTAAGCAACGATGTGGCCCAAGTGCAGTAACGACGTATATATACGTCGAAACTTTTATGGGGAAGTGCGGGTCGAAAAATGCAATTTTCAGCCAAAATATCGACATGAGAAAAACTGAAATTCACTGCCCGATATGTTGTGCATCGATTTCTGTAAACAAAACGTTGTTAACGATGTCTATTTTATAAAAAGCACTTTAGTTGAGTGCAGTCTCACTGAAAACTGCAAAAATGTGGTGTTCATTCCTTTTTCCGAAGTTCAAGAACAAAAAACTGGTCATTTTAGACAGCGGCAACGATCAAATTATTTGATTGGGCGCCGCCGCTTGGGTTCATTGAAAAGCTGGCATTCCCCTCTATCCGGGCCTCTCAACACATTTTCTCGATGCCCATTTGGCATTGGCCAATCAGATGGAATGTAAGAGGCTGTTTCTGGCGGTCTTGAGCTGCCTTTCCAAAGCAATTGGAAGATCGCATTTCCTCATTGGCCAGTTGGCACCACGTGACCTTTTTGGTGCGCTCTCATTGGCTGAAGGGCGATTTCACAATCCCGAAGGTAGAAAGGGGTGCGACGTGCGACTATGTCGCAGATAATCTGGCACAGTCGCAGACAAAATGTGCCGTTTTGACCAAATTTCTGCCGTTTCGCCAATTTTTGACCGATTTGGACATTCCAATACTCCATTTTAATCGTCTCGACCAGACCTGTCCGTTGATGGAAGAGCCAGATCAGTAGAATAAAGCACTGAAAAGTTATTCAGCAAAAAACAATAAATATGCACGTAGCCATACGAGAAAACAGATTAGCTACAGACAATTTTTCCCTGACAATTGGTGTCGCAGACAGTAGCAGAAAATTCTGCTTTGGGGTTCACAATGACGCGCTTCGGATTTCACGTAAGCGCTTATGTTCAGTTCGTTGTTGAAAATCACGAGAAATATGACGTTTCACAACATTAAAAAATTTAAAACAGCAGCTGCAATGTACAACTAAAATGAAAAGAAGCCTGTACACCTTCACACTATCGCTTATCAGGTGGGAACAACGACTTTTACGTAACTATCGCCGACTTACGGACGCATTTTCTCAACACGGAGGTTTTCAATTTTAGTTTGTTTACAGCCCGTAATTAAAAAAGAACTGGTTCTCCGAAACTATTAAAGCAATTCATCTGATTTTTTTCTGTGCACATTAATGAATATCTATTGCGTGCAAGTAGTTGTAGGGGGTTCCAGAAGGCATAAATGAAACTATGAAAATAAAAATAATTTTTTCAACAAATAATTATTACCCTGTTTGTACTCGGTCGAATTAAAAAAAAAAAACAGTCTGGCTCAAAATTTAAAATTATCAGGCTCGTTTTGACGGTCTATCAAGTGCCTACCCACATGCATATTTTCAGAACGATAGTTCAAATAGAACCGTAGAACAAAATTCCTAAAGTTTAGCCCTCATGCCACCTTAACGGTACATAACAGCAGTATTGCATGACGAGATAAAAACGTCATGGGCACGCAACGTGTTAAATAATGAAGACATTTTTCTCATCAGCCACACAAAACAACTTCTCACCTCCAACTTGGCATCCAGTTCAGCATCACTAGCTACAATATGTTCGTCCTCCTTTCGCCCTAGCTTCTGCAGCACCACTTGCTTGGTCACCCAATACTGCTGCTGCATTTTGCCAATGGCTGTAGGATCTGGACGATCCAAGTAACGATCGTATGACCGGGCAGAATAGCTACTGGATCTGGAACTAACCATAGAAAACAAATACATTACAGTACAGCAAGCCAACGTTATTAAACCATTATTAGTAAAGAAGAAGGATTTGAAGGGAGGGCCACGTCAATGTATTGGTTATTTGCATCCATCCTAGAAATGCTGCATCGATACCAATCAGTTTAAAGAAATGACAGTCGAGACAGATACCAATAACATACTGTGTTATGGATAAAGTACAAAAATCGATGACATTATTAAAAATTTCGCAAAGAAGCACCTTGTTGTTAAGTAATAACCAGAGGTTTGAGGTTGTTATCGGTTTTAAGGTGAATTTGAGCCTGCATTTAAGCCTACGTTTCTTAATTGGCTTTGTTATTGAATGTGTCATTGAATGTTCTTTCGCCCTTGTTTGCAGTCTAAGGAGACGTTTATCAATACTAATTTTTCTTGTAGTTGCTTGCTTTCACTGAAGTACCCGAAGGTTTTTATCAGAGAAATTGCTATACTTGCTCCTATGTTTTATTTGCTAACCTATGTTTAATTAAACTATCATCCATCTTACAAACTAGGGGAGGCACAATATAAAAATATTTCAGCCTGATCAAAAATGTTAAAGACCTTTCTCAATAACTGATACTATCTCAACAAATTGTGAGGATGGGATAACCATTACAATTTTATTAGTTAAAAGAACATTGGCTGAAGCTTAAAGTCATAATGATCGTATAGTTTCGATTTTATATCGCTTGTGTCGTGCCGTTACACGTTAGATTTGAGAAGGGTATCTAACCAAGCTGATCGAAATACTACACTTAAAATACGAATTTTACAGTCGACTTAACAAAAAAATAATATGTCGATAATTCGACATGTCAGAACAAGATAAGGTAATCAATGAAAGCTTTTATAGCGATATTATCGAGTCAATAATCATGCTACCGCTATTACAAACCTGAAGCATTTTAAGGAATAGTGGTTGTAGTACTGACTATCCGATGACAGACAACTGACAGACAAAGCTATAAAGATATCTGAAAAATTTGTTTTTAATTAGTTCATTTACATTTTAATTTATCTACATTAAAATTAGTTCTATTTTATTTATTTATTCTTTGTGTCTAGTAATACGTGAAAAATCACAATTGGTTAAACAGTTAAACATTAATGTCCTTTTGAGCCTTTTCATTGGCAGAAGTAACAATGGTTAATAATGCTGTTAGTCTGTAACCACTGTTGAAAAATAACGTCTGCTTCTTTGAAGGCATGCATGCTACTAATGTTTGATATAGATGCCAATGCCTTCCTTGTAATCTTAATAAATAAATTTATTTGACAATGGTTTTTATTTAACAACATAGTTCTCACAGCTTTACAAAACTTTGAAGCCAAACCAGAAAAAAATGGCGTTACTGTGCATGCTTAAAGAATTACCTCACACTGCACAAAGAACAATAACGAATAATCCCTTCTGCAAACGATGGGAAAACACTAGTGTCTCTGCGTTGTTGCTCAATTCACACACAGGGTTAGTACACCAGAGACGAAACCATTTTCAAGGCCTTTTCAAAGCTTTTCAGGCCCAACTCGAAGCCAATTTCAAGGCCATTTTTAAAAAAAATTTTGACGAGCCTTATGTCAGCCAAAGCAATTAATGCTTGTATGGCTGAACCGGCTCAATTTTGAACATTACCAGATTATTTTGGGAGAAGAAGAAATCTGGTAAAGGGCAGTGCCAGCCCGGGGATTCGATCCGGGAAACCTCCGATCATCGTCGGGGCAAAAGATTGTCCAGATTTGTTAAATTGTTAAAAATTTACCTTAAAATAAATTCAGTCTTTTTGCTAGACTCTATAATTGAATAAACATCCATTTAAAAGTTATTTATTTTGCTCCCATCGCGGGACAAGTTGCCTTTCCAATACCGCACCTATACGTGAATACGAACGAAGGCACTTCGTATCGTTAACAGAAGATAAGCATAGGCTGACAATCTATTTTTATTTAATGTAAGCATAAATTGACCCTGTATTTCATCAAACATAGTATGCTAACAAAATTAAAGGCCATTTCAAGGCTATTACAAAAAAATGTCAATTTTCAAGGCTTTTCAAGCCTTGAATTTTTGGTTTTGAAATTTAAGGCTTTTCAAGAAATTCAATGCCGTGTACGAACCCTGCACACAGCCACATCACTGCACAAGACAGACAACCCAAGAATAAACGTTTCAAGAATGAAAATCGCAGTCGTAATTATGCACATTTACCAACCACCATAAGCACTCACTCGAAGTTACGAATTCACTGGATTTTTTTGGTTTTAAGTTGGGAGGTTCCCAAACTATTCAAAAAAGAGAGCCAGGTAATACAATGAATTACATTTGGGGGACAGGATTATTTTCTAGTCACTGGCTTACTTCTCACTTTCAGATTTTTTTTTCTATGTTGGGAATATAAACCCCAATAAGAAGAAGTAAAGAAATATATTCATGATTTTACCAACTTTATTTGTGCAGGTTTGTTTATAGACGTAAGCACTTGCAAACACTTAAACTGCAGCTAATATTTTTTTTTTACTTCCTAGAAATTATTGTTCAAGAAGAAATTTGTACAATTGTACGATTACAGAAAATAGACTAACTTTCGATTATTTTACCTTGCGTTTTGTGACGTGCAATGTTACAGTATATTCATACAATAGTGAATACTTTCTTTACAAATCATTGTACCATTGCTTTCAATACAATCAGTCCCCTTAATCAGTCCAGTTTTGTGCTTGTTCAAGACCACTTAACACTGAAAATGCCACTCCGAGTGAACAAAATTGATGTGCTGACTATCTGGATGCAAGCCAATTACAATTGTGGCTCACAATTCGTTTATCACTTTCCTACGCACGTCCGCATTTCATCTACTTATTCAAAACAGACAACTTATTTGTTTGCCTGCGTGTCTGTACGTTTACTTTTACGGAAGAAGGCCCTTACCAAGGTAGCAGTAACGCCAAATAGGAGAAAGAGGGAGCAAAGCGAGAGACGCAATGGAGGTTCCCTTACATGGAAATCACTCTCTGTGATCGGGGAGGTGGGGGTGGGGGGGGGGGGGGGAATTGAGGCTTAATGGCATGTGACAGCTAGGTCATTAGTGCCAATCCCAGTCACAGTGCAGTGGTCCGGGTTGCCACTGCACCACACATTACAGAGCTATTAAAAACAAACCCCGAATCTAGATCAAATCATAGATCTGTACCACCTGCAAAAATTGAAAAACACCGGACAGGAGGACAGACTTATTGCCCAACTGACGTACCATGCTCTGTGATCATTCGATCCATGCAACTTGCTTCAGAAACGCAAATGTGCGTCCAGCCAACTCAATCATTTTGAAATCTATACATGTTTTGTTGATACTAAGTATGACGCAAAAATCTGTTTTTCATTTGTAGTTTTTTTTTTGCATCAAAAGTTTTTTTAGGTCAACCTTTGTCATCATGAAACATTACTCGGAGTTTGCCTGATTGAACTTTGTTACCATAAACAGTTTTCGTAGCGATTTTTCGCGTATTTGAGGGTCAACAAAATAAGTTACAGAGATGAAAATAGGCCTAGGCAAAGCATAATTGCATTATCTTTCATTTGGCGCTACTGTCATCATTATACATGCCTTAGATCCTGAGGAGTATAGCTACACACAAGCACGCAGGCACACACATGGTCGGTTTATGATTTCGATACTGCTTTCAACATAAACTGCATCTGACGTCCGGGTTTCAGTCGCGCAAGTCGGATTGAAAGTCTGAGAATAGATTGAGGTTGTTCCACTCACAAAGCCTCAAATCATTTGCTTCAACGAATGAGACTGCATTACATTCGAGTAGTCCAAAAAATGCATCCCAAAAAAATTGTTTACTATAATACTGCATGATGTTTTGTATCGGGCATTTCTCTTTTTCATATCTCTCCTCCCCCCCCCTCCCCACGTAATAACATAATTACGCTTACACAACAATTTTTATCACAACTCTACAACACTCTTCACTGCTCATCAACTGGATGTGTACTTACCAGTCAGTCATGATTTACTAGTAGGCCTAGGTCTTTAAAAATAAATGACTAGAAAATAATAGGCGACCCAAAATGGAGAGGTGTTTATAAATGCATAATAAGGGTAGGTCAACTGAAAAAAAAAAAAAACAGAAATAAAAAAAAGTCAGTAATAAACAAATCATCAAATGTGTATTGCATTAAAATTAAATTAAAAAAAAACTAAAAGATAAAAAACAACCACATGCAAAAAAAAAAAAAAAAAAAAAATAGGTGTATAAATTTATAACAAATCAAGTTTGTACCCTGAAAACGTGTTGTTTACCTGACACTAACAGATTTTATGTTAGACGACAGCACAGGTAGGGAAAAAAAGTTTGTGTTGTACTTGATTGTGTTGTGTGTCAAAACAACTCGGCAGTGGGAGAGCCCAGCAACAAAAACTGGCGTCGTTTAGGCATAAAAAGGTCCAAAAAATTGCATCAACATTTCGACTGATTCCCAAGTTGTTTAATCTATATAAAAAACATTACAACAACCAACGCTCATGCGCCAACAAACACCTGCGCCCACCAACAAAACGTGGACGCGATAACAACAATGAATGGCATCGTCACTAACCGATGCCAACCAACAAGCTTAACTGCTACATACCCAGAAAGGTGAAACATCACCCCCCAAAAATGGTGGCTTCAATTTTCACTCTAGATTTGCAACATGCTCCACAACCTGCAGCCAAGTTATTTTCCCTTGCAAATCTTGACACCATTCTTGCATTATCCACAAAGTCACTCGAACTTGAACTCAAGGAACACTTCCAACTTGTCCTCCTGCAACCCATCTTGACACTTGCATGCAAGAGAACAGCAAAATTATCTTGAAAATAAATTCCTTCCGTTTCTGCCGCATTCCGAAGTTCCTTTGATTCTTGCAGATAATCGTCTATCTTTGAAGTGCTCTTCTTGTACTGGTAGTTACTCTCTGCTGATCGGAGTAAGTAAGAAAAGAGGGAAAGTGCTTGGAAATCATCCCGGCCAAGACTTCACCGGTCTGGAAACGTCATTCTCTCTCCTCTATGACGATGAAACCCGCTCGATTTTTACTGGTGGCACCTGATTGTGGTACATAGCCCTTCACCAACTTAAGGCGTCCGCGGGTGAACCACCAGGTGCGGCCACCGGACTCCACCGGAGAGGACGAAAATTTACCTGAGCAGCCCTTCTTCAACAGCATAAGTTGGTACTGCCCAGGACAGTAGATATTTGAGCGGGCTTTTCTTATTTGTTTGATTTTTAAAGAATACAATAAGCAGCTATCTAAAGTGTGCTTCAGTGTAGCTAAGTGGCGATGTAAGGTTTTCTAACTTTATAATGTACCTATAAAATATATGCTTCTTATG
The DNA here is from genome assembly GCA_023313725.1 of Lithobius niger. Lineage (NCBI taxonomy): Eukaryota > Metazoa > Arthropoda > Chilopoda > Lithobiomorpha > Lithobiidae > Lithobius > Lithobius niger. The sequence goes on from JAHWFP010096284.1 coordinate 65,889, forward strand.
AGTGCGAGTGAGTGTTCATGTTTGTCGCACCAAAATTGCCACTTTCTAAAGGCTTATTAGCAATTTGGCAAACAGAAACCGAAGCCTAGACCCTAAACTATTTTCAAGGGGCATATCTTCTGTACAGCACAACGTATCAGGCTACCATTACTTAACTGCAACATTACTGAGCGAACGTTTCCATCTCGCCCTTTAGTTAGTTCTGCCACTCTTGCTTTCTTCCATGACCCTCGTGGATATCTGTCATCCTGTAACAACACTACATCATCAAGCTTAATCGGGCATTCATTTTTGGGAACGTTCAACGTGTGAACTGACTGTAATTGTAGCAGATATTCTTCTTTCCATTTTTTCCAGAAGTTGTCCAACAGCCTCTTCCGAAAATTCCAGCGTCTTCATAAGGTTTCCTTTGAAGAATCCACAATGAGATTTGGAAAGGCTTCAGCTAAGCTCCCTTCAGCTCTTCCAAACAAAAACTTTGTACGATGCTAAGTTGTCTTCCTTTAAATTAAACACAGGCCACTCCACTTCTTGCTTGCATAACCATTGTGGGCCCTTTAACCATGCATGATTGGTTGACAACTTTTCTAAACACTGACCCCTCGTTATAATATCTGCAATATTTTCTTTACTGCTACAATATCTCCATGTACAATGTGTCGTTAATGCTTGAATTTCTTGAATTCGTCTTCCTATGAATAATTTCCATTTCGATGGAATTCTCTTTATCCAACTCAAAGCAACTTTTGAATCTGTCCATAGAAGAGTCTCCATGTCATCCTTTGACCAGGCTTGACGAATAGTGTCAGCAAGACGAGAACCCACCAAACAGCCCATCAGCTCCAGTCTCGGAATGCTCATACCTTCCAAGGGCCACTCTTGACTTTGAAACCACAAACGAAGACCGTATTCTTTTATCCACTGACACTATTCTGAGATATGCTACCGCACCATAAACCCTCGGTGACGCATCACAAAAAATATGCAATTGGCAACATTGATTCAAGTCTTCTTCTTGAGTTCCGTACCAACGAGGCATGATAATATTTTGCAAATATCGAAGATCTGACTTCCACAATTTCCAGTCTGTTAGAAGGGGTTCAGTTATTTCTTCATCCCAACCAAGTTTCAAACGCCAAATATCCTGAAGAATTAACTTTGCTGCCACTGTTTTTGGAGAAATAAATCCGAGCGGGTCAAAAATTCTTGCAAGTAGCTCCAGTACACTACGTTTTGAGAATGAATTTTTTTCCACTTCTGTTGGAATTGTGTTTGATTTTAATGAAAGCAAATCAGTCATAGGGTCCCAAACCAGTCCGAGAACCTTCAAAAGTTCTATTGGTTCTTGAGGAGAAACTAACCCTTCATGTTGCCAAAGTTTTCGTAATTGCGAGTCATTGGTTGCCCATTTTTTGAGCAACATGCCCCCTTTTTCCATTAAGCTGCTTGCTTGCTTAGAAAACAAATATGCTGATTCCGTAGAAACACTTCCTGTCAGCAAATCATCCACATATATATTGTTGTCAATCAATGCAGCAATGTCCGGATTTGAATCTTCATGGTTTTTAACGTGGAGACGAATAGCGGCTGCCAAGAGAAACGGACTGGCCTTCATACCAAATAGAACCCTGGTCATTCTGAAGATCTTTAAAACTGGTTCCTTTTCACTTGACCAGTCTTCATCTGTCCAAAGGAATCTTGCTGCGTCCCTCTCTTTTTCTTTAAGCTCGACCTGTAAAAAAGCCTTTTCGACGTCACTTGATACTGCCACTTTATGTGACCTGAACCTCAATAACAGATTCAAAATGCTTGGATTTAGGTTAGGACCTGCATATTGGCAACCATTCAAAGAATTGCATCCTTTTGAATGCGATGAGGCATCAAAGACAATACGTAGTTTTGTTGTCTTTCTATCTTCTTTTACTACTGGTTGATGAGGCATGTAGTACACGGGGTTCCCACTGTTTACTTTACTAGGAACTTCTTCTGTGTGTCCATTTTGTAAATATTCGTAAATACCTTTACGATACCGTTCTAACATTTGTGGGTCTTTTTTGAGCTTAAGAATCAGCTTCTTCAAACGCTCTTTTGCTAGGCCAAAATTATTGCATAGTTGATCCTTATTGTCAGCCCAAGGGATCTCCACTTGATAACGTCCATTGACAAAAACTGTGGTCTCTTCAAAGCTCTGCAAAACAAGTGTCTCTTCTAAAGTATGCTGTGAGCTATTTTCTTTGGCTAAAGTACCACTTCTGTCCAATTCCCATAGAGCAGAAATATTTCTTTCTAGAGTTTCTAAGGAAGTTGATTCACTACGTGTAAACATAGCCACCGCAGAAACTGTTGGGATACGAGTTAAAGTTCTTCCCTGCATGACCCAACCAAAAATACTCTCTGAAGCCATTAGAAACGAGGACAGTCTTTTCATATGGCCCGTTACAATTCTCCAGTACCAGTCTGTGCCGACTAATACATCCACAGACACAGTACTTCCAGTGCCCATCAACTGCGACCATGACTGGGATCTTTGCCTTTTCAAAAAATTTTCGATGCTTCTGCTTTCCCATAGTGTCACTCCACTACAAATTTCTTCCACTTGCAAAGCGTTGATTTGTAACATAGCACCATTGCTACCGTGCAACGCTAAAGGAATTAGACTTGTTAGTTGCGTTTTCTGGTTACCTCCAAAGGAATGGACAGTGACCTTTTCCAGTTTATCTGTCGGCAAATTAAACTTCTGGACGATTCGCTTCGTCACAAAGGATCGCTCACTCCCTCCATCCAGTAAAACCACCACTTGTTGCATTTCACCATTGTTTTTCAACCACACCCGCATGGCTTGTAAAACAGACATGGAATCTTGCGCCTGACTTGATGTACTTGCATGACAGCTTGCCGAAGTAACCAACGATTTTGCTTCTGATGGCTCTTTTTTACCCCTAGGAACATTATTTTCTCGCACAGTAATGGACAAAGTAAAGTGTGATGCGCTTGTTGACAACTACGGCAGATAATCTTATTGTCACATTAATTGCGAAGATGAGCCTTTGATAGACAATTTGCGCAACGTTTTGAATCACGCAAAGCTGCTAGTCTTGCACTATTTGACACAACTTCCGTGCACGCCGATGTAAAATGTGATTTTTTGCTGCAAAATATACAATATGGAGTTTTGCCACGAATAAACTGTTTACTTGTATCTTGTGATGCCACTAGGGTTGAAGAAGTAGTTGATACAATACCATCTTCTTTCCTTGCTTCTTGTTTCTTTACTTGCCCAGTTCTTACTTCTTTACTTGTCTCTAATCTATTGCTTGTTATGCGCCACACCTTTTCTATATTTTCCAGTTCCTCTTGCATAGTTGTCAGTAACTGGTCTAAATCAAGTTTATTTTGGAATGTTTTTCGGTTCCACTCTGTCAGAATACTTCCAGGCATTGATTGTAGATCGGGCAAAAAACAGCTGCTAACGACTTTACATCCGTGCCTAGTGCTTCCAAAGCTCGCATGTGCATTTTAAATTCCTCTAGAAATCTTCTCAGATCTTGACCACTTCTTGTCATATGAACTGGAGCAATTTTTAGCAATGCATTCATATGCTCTGTTACTAGTACGTCGGTTTTGCCATACTTGGCTTTTAACAAGTCTATTGCCACAGTATAGTTTGCTTCAGTTAATTTTAGGCCTTGTATGGTCCGCAGTGCTTCTCCCGTTAAGAAACCTCTAAGATAATTGAACTTGTCCACTTTATTTAAGGAGTTGTTACCATCTATCCCTGCTACAAACTGGTCCCAAAATCTTTCCCAATCTGTTAGGACTCCTTCAAATCTTGCTATTTGTAGCTTTGGTAACTTTAAATTAACTCGTCCACTCTGCACATGTAACGATGTAACTGAAGGGGGAGGTGGTGCTGCTATTGTGGCTAAATATCTTGTGGCTTTGCCTTTCGATCGTACAATAGTCTCTAAGCATGCTTCATTACCTTCTATTTCTACGTCCAATTCTGCTGGATCAGTTAAGAGCTCCAAGTCACGAAGTATAGGAACCATAGTAGCCTCTTTCGCTTCTAAATTTATTAGTCCCAGTTTAACTTCTCCAATATCGTTTTTTGCGATGTCTGCTTCTATTTTATGGATAACTCGTGCTATTACCACTTTGCGAGTTGCTCGACTTTTCTTCAATTGAGCTAATGTCATTGCTGCTGTTGCCATTTTTCTATACTTGTTTGTACACTTTGCTAAATTGGCGTTATCTTGACTGTTTCTTGTACATTGATTTGGGAGTCGTTGGACCTTCTTCCCGCGGTTTTGTTTCTAAAAAAATGGGACACTAACTACCCGATTGCACGGCTCTTTTTTAGTTCAAATGGGTTTCGGCACCAAAATGTCAAAACAACTCGGCAGTGGGAGAGCCCAGCAACAAAAACTGGCGTCGTTTAGGCATAAAAAGGTCCAAAAAATTGCATCAACATTTCGACTGATTCCCAAGTTGTTTAATCTATATAAAAAACATTACAACAACCAACGCTCATGCGCCAACAAACACCTGCGCCCACCAACAAAACGTGGACGCGATAACAACAATGAATGGCATCGTCACTAACCGATGCCAACCAACAAGCTTAACTGCTACATACCCAGAAAGGTGAAACATCACCCCACAAAAATGGTGGCTTCAATTTTCACTCTAGATTTGCAACATTGTGTTCGATACTTAATTATGTTGTGTGTTCATGTAGATGTATTCATTGTGGCCATACTGTTGCAAGTTCAATTAAATTGGACAGACTTAATTTTCAACACATAATTAACAAGCCATTGTCACTGGTTAATATGACAGATGTCAAATCTTTACAATTAGTAACAGGACAGTCTGCGACCTTTTGCATGAGTGAATCCCACATTAGAGAATGAATGCAAGAGTAAAGAGGCAACAAAATTATCTGATTTCAATGATCTAGTTCGTAGGCATAATAATAGTAAGAGAAAACTGATAACCGGTGCTTGGAATTATTGTGGGTCAACGGCACTGTCCAGAAAAACTTGCACTATGCCACAACAATGAACAGTAAACTTATCCACTTTATTAAAGGATGGCATCCACTTTCACCAGAAGCTTCAGTACTAAACGATACGTCAGTTAATCACCGCCAAGGTTCGAAGCAGACGAACCTTGACTCTATGTAACCGACATGTATTGTTCAGTACTGAAGCTTCTGATGAAGGTGGACGCCGTCATTTACCCTCCGAAAATTCAAGTGGACACGTTTACTGTTCATTGTTGCAGCATGAGCATAGTGTAAGTTTTTCTGAACAATGTAATACAAGAAATGAACACCTATCCAACAGCTGAGCAGGGAACTGAATTTCCAACCATTAGGTTAAACTGACTCTCGATGAACAATGTGGTATCAAGAGAAAATAGGAACAACAGTATTTTAAGAGCCCAATCACTGTAAGCAGTGCGTATTTTTGTATGTTGTGCTAAGGCCAGATAGCAGAGTAATGTTGTGTATGCAACGACTTATCTACAATCAAAACTGAATATTATCGGGTGTATGCCATCTGATTATTACATATTAGGTACGGTAAATTAATAAAGACTTATTTGTTTGTTGAAATTTCTAAAATTATTATTTTGACACTTATGCATTTCGAACACCTAGCCTACTGTTTAGAAACAAAGAACCTCAAATTAGATAAAATGACATTGCACATACCTCTCATTGTCTCGTACAAGGTGGTGATCTCCACTAAGAGATACCTGTACCACTGTAGAACCTCCAGACTAGTACAGTGGAAGTTATGGAAACATACTCCCATTAGTTTTATAGGCTACCGTACTTAAACAGTTGTGTCTAACGACTGGGTGCATTACGCGGGCTTTACTACCGAACTTGCCAGAGTCGGACTGGGTAGGAAAGGGCGCCTGTGCCATTTATCGAAATGACCGGGGTGGGGCGCCATGTGTTTTACAAAAAACTCTGATGAAGTAATGGCGTCTCCAACTAGGGATTTTGAGAAACGGTCTAAGCTTTCCAAGCAGAAGCAAAGTTCGGGGTCAAGCTCAAGAAGCTTTGCTTATTTTCATATTTTGTCGTCATATCTGGCTTCGGAGTGCGTTCAACACACATTTTATATTTGAAGTAATACTATTTTTGGAAAATTTTGGAGTGGGTTGGGTGGGAGGGTGAGTTTAAAAAATGCATTAAAACTTTAAAAAGGAAGGGAGAAGAGAGAAGGGGAATTTGAGTCTGAAAGGAAAGGTCATCAGTGGACAGGGAATCGAAAACCATTCATTTTTCTTCACGTGGAGGAAGGAAAAAACGACTACCAAAGGGGTGCCGAAAGTATGGTAGCCAAAGGGCGCCTGTGCCACTGGCACACTGGCACTATGGCCAGTCCGAGCCTGGAACTTGCAGTGTTGAGTATCAGCCCTTTTTCACAATTGGAAGGTTAAATCAATGTAATAAGAGCTAAAATCAAAGCATTTCACTGCCAATACAAAAAAAAAATTTATAAGTAAGTTACATCCTTACCTTTGCAACAATGCACTGCTGGTAAGTGGTTTTCGTGCGACTTTTTCCCCGACAGCTTATAAGGACTGAAGCAGAATACAGGGCAGAGCCGAGTAAATGCTTACAGTCTACGGTACCCACTGAAGAAAACGTTACACACAAACTACGTATCAGAGTTGTAAATATAGGCTATACGTTAGTAAACAATTACTAGTTAATCTACAGTCAAGTTTAATACACAAACAGGCACATTTTATTGTTTGCGGGAGAATTTTTTGTAATTTCCTTTTTCGCTTTAGAAGCACAAACTTGTGTAACTGGTCTTGTACTTGAAATGATGTTGGATATTTAATTTTTCTCTTAGTTCTGGATTCAGATGAATGCCATTTTCCTAATGAGTCTTCCCTCCATGCCACGTATTTTCTTGGTAATGATAAGACGCCAAAATCCCTTGCTTTGCCATTACCTCGAAGCTGAAGGACAGCAAGCCACCTATATGCTATTGGTGCCAGACGTGCTAACATGCTGCTTGGCCGCATCAAGAAGTATTTTTCTTTCTTCAGTGCCACCTCCCTTAAAATGCTCTACACTTTATACATCAGGCCACACCGTGAATACTGCATCCAGGTGTGGAGTCCCCAATTTATTAAAGACCAGCAACTTCTTGAGACCATTCAGAGGAGCATTATCAAGACTGTTCCACGACTCCGGGCACTCCCATACGACGCAAGACTCGGGGAGATTAACCTTACGAGCCTAAATGACTGCCGCGTGAGAAGTGATCTACTTCACACCTACAAAATTCTGAGTGTAAAGTTAGTACTTCGGCTAAGGAGTACTTCACCTTACTCGTGGACGGTGCCTCAAGCTATTGCGCACATGTACGAACAGCAATGTCTTATATCGTGTGACTGATCACTGGAACAAGCTACCACAAAATGTTGTTGAAGCCAAATCGGTTAATGGCTGTACGACAGTCTTTTGAGAAAATACGTTCCACCAGGCAGTGAACTGTCTATGCTCGTTCAAACGTACAAGTTTGGCTTTAAGATTCGTTATTGTCGTGTATTCAAAAGATATTTGGCTGCAAGGTTGGCTTTTTCGGTCGTACAATGGTTGAGCAGAAATTGACTATCGATTTGGGTGTTTCAAAACTGTTTAATGAGGGTGATTCGTGGCTTATTCAGGTAAGCCTAAAGATAGTAACAGAAGGTGAGAATAATAATAAGCCAAAAGTTGGCAGATTTGTTGAAGTTACGGCTAATGTAATGTGCAATCTTCACAACTCTAGACATTGCCAAAACACTAAGCACAACTTCTTAGTCGGCAAAGTGTATTTGGAATGTGCAAACAATTGTAACAGTCAACTGGATTGTGAGAGGATTAAGTACCTATCAGGATATTTCTTAACAGCTTCCACTATTCTGAATCACTGGTGTGTTACTTCACAGCTGAAGCTAGACGAGTGGATGACTCAACATATCCTCCAAATAACTTATATGCTAAGTGTTGTGGCTTGATTCAGTAGTACAGAGATGATTGTGTGCCCATGAGGACTGTAATTATGCTTGACACCAGCAACGTAGCCTTCAAAACTTTTCAAAACACACTTGATGCGAAAATGAAGCCACTAACATTTGCAGGCATTGGCAAAATCAAAAAGCAAGCTTTGTCCTTTTCCGAAAACGATGAAGCAGTGACCTGGGAAAAAGTGTTGGACTGTAAATGCAGTGTTTTTCACCAATTGCAAAGTGTTTGCAATGCAGTGAACGGACGATCGTGTGGTCAAACGGCAGTCTGTTCGGCATGATGAAGCTGATGAATACATGACATTTTTAGGAAGGAATAACAAAACCAATCACAGTGGCTTGCAACACAGTAAAACAGCGTTCAAATAAGTTGAGCAGTATGCAGTCTTGAACAGTGAAAAATTTCAACTAGTCTATTCTGAAAATGTATTTGAATTTGGTGCCTAAACAAGGACCGTTATGCAGACGTCAGTTAGCAACAAAAAAAAAAACAAACGGGAAATTAGGATTTCTGCTCAAAAAATATGAAAGCGCCAACTGGCTTCTCATATGAAGCAAATTTGTCATATTGCTGGAATCCATGAACAGGTACGAATCTCGAGAACAGTCACATTAGCAACATTATTCATCAAAAAGCCCAATTTTACCTCTGGTTGGGAGGTAGGTGAATTAAAGAAACGATGTAGCTAAAAGAAAAGTGAAAGATGATTACCTTGGCTTTGTTTCCTTGATTTGTCTGGTGATTGGTGATCAGATTTAGAAGTTGATTCGTGTGGATAGAATTCGGGAATGTCCAGTCACAGTGAATTTCGTGGAGTGACGGAAAACATGTGAGAGTCCATTCCGGCCGAAATGGTTGTCAGGGTTGATTTAGAAGACGTTAATTCCAGGTCTAGCAGTGAAGGAGAACGAGTAGTCTTTTGTTCTGGTCCTGCAGTCAATACACGGAAGTTGTCGTGTGCAGTTTAAGGAGAGCTTTTTCATCTCGCTTTTACATGGTTGAAAATATGGTGCGTTATCCCACTGCCAGATTTGGCATAGCCTGGTTGGCGCGAATCCATTCTTGTGCAATGGAGCAATGTTCTTGGCGCATTAGTTCAGGGAGTCTGGGCGGCTGATTTGTGGCTTCAGTTTGTGGTGGAGGTTTAATAGTGACCTACTTGGTATTATAAAGGTGTTGAATCTAAGGTTTGGGTTGTGTGATGGGTTCTGACTACCTTGGGTTTCACCAGAGGCTGAGGGCGATGGGTTTTAAAGACGGGTTGTCGACGTGCAGAATTGGGGAGAGGAGAAAGTCTTCGAAACTTGGCATCAGCCAATTCAATCCTGCGTCGAAGGCGATTGTTGCTTGCAGTCAGTTTGGAAATGTTTAGTTTGTAGGCTTTTATAATTTTCTCGGCATTGGCGAGTTTGTTTTCGAGGTTGAGGATGTAAGCGGATACGGGTGCACAATTTTTCTTTAATCTGGACAGTTCTTTGGTATTGAGGTCTAAACGGTGTCGAATGTATTTTCGTAGGGTTGAGCTGTTGCTGTAGCTGAGGTTGTCGATAGGCTTAGATGGAGTGGAGTCAAGCCCGAAGGAGGAGTTTTGGTCTTCGGTTGGTTGTTTTCCAGGCAGTTCAAGTGGGGTGTTCGAAACACATGTTTCGGTTGTGGGTTGTGATGCGGGAGTGACGGTGGCAGTTGGTTTCGTTGTTCCTGTGAAAGTTGTTGGAAAGGTTTTCGGGGTTCCAGTTTGTTTCCCGGAAGATGTATGGGATCCGGAGGATGATGAGGAAAGGGACGGAAGGAAGGAGGAATCAACCTTTGGTGTGGAAGAGGCAATTGCACGGTCACGGGCTTTCTTTTCTTTGATTTGGGTGGAGCGGATTTTTGCAGCACAATTTTTGATGCAAATGAGTGGCCAGGCCAGGTGTCTGCTGAGATGGAAAGGCAAATTTTGCACGGGTCCAAGTCATAGTTACATTTCCGGTGGGTCTGGCAGGCGGTGTGGGGGTCATACCGGGAGCGTTTAGAGACGATCGCTGCACAGGTGCAGGTGTACGGAGATCGAACAAGTTCAGGGTTCCATCCACGAACAAGTGTTGTGGTTTTCCCACCACAAATGTTGGGTGCTATGGTGGTGAACGAGCAGGTTGTGGCTTGGAGGCAAGTGAGTGACAAAAAACGAGAAGCGAGGAGGATCGTGGCTGATGCGTGTGTGAAGTGGGAAAAAGCTGTGCGGTGATTGGTCGGGAGGGTTTTGGGTTGGTTGGAGTCGAGGGTCTGAGTGGAGTGGTAAGGACGGGTTGGGCAAGCGTTGATTGAGCATGGGGTGGCACTGTCGTGAGGCGGGGCGTCAATCAGGGAAAGTGATTGCGTGTTGGGTGGTGTGCCCGTGGTGACAGGATTGGTGGGTGCCGTACGGCATCGAGGTTGAATGAGGCGAGAGGATCTTCCATGATGAAAACAAGAGCTTTCCAACGAATGATGGTTGAGGAGTCTGTATCAAAGTGAGAGGTGGTGGTTGCGTGGTCAACCAGCGTGTTAGTTGGTGAAACGTCATGCAGATGAAGACACAATGGATGAGGATCTTCGGGAAGAGGATGTGCGATGTGGCCGATCGGTGCATGACGGGTGCGTAGTTGGTTGAGCCCCCCCACCCCCTTTATTTTTGGAACCCAGATGGAGCTAATTTCGTGAGTGTAGACTGCGGCTAGGGTTGGCTGGCGGTTAGACACAATCCTACACAGTCAGCGTATCTAAGCGCAACGTCAAGGGGAAAGATCGGTTACAGAAGTGGTGAAATGTGCGTTGGAGGAATCACCATGGTCCGTTGTTGAGGCAAGTCCGGTGAGGAGGTCAATTTGGTTTAGTGTGGTGGCGTAGTCAAAGTGAGGCCTTCGTCACAAAGTTTAAACGGCGTTCAGCAATCGAATAGGTTGGAGAACTGATGGGTCAGTGTTGTTTTTAAGTAATTATTCTTTTTTTTTTTTTGGAAAGAACGACAGGTGAGGGCAATGATGAAGGCCCATGCCGTTGTAGAGGTGTTCCGGATAATTGATGAAAGATCGTTGAAGGTGGTTTCGGTCGGATGTTGCCGAAGGGACGCGATGAGATTGGCAGGTCTTCGTGGTGTCCATAGGCGAGGACGGGAAGACAATGAAGGTAATCAATGTGAAGCTCTGAACGTGGGATGTTGAAGAGGAAGTCGCTAAGCGTTAAGATGGAGTCTGGGGAAGGAGGTCTTGATGACAAGAGTCGGAGGTAACAGAAGAGGTCTACGATGAAGTCGGCCTCACTCTCAGGTGGGAGCCTCTCGTCGTGGGTGAATCTATGGTAAGAGTGTCATGGTTGAAGATGAGGGTCCTTCGCAGGCGCATGTTCGTTTCAGAAGGTCAAGGTGATGAAGTGAAAGGAAAGTGACAGTGGAATCCAATAAGCGCAATGGATGGTTGATGAGTTGTCGTTGTCGTGATGTGAACTGGATGCATGGCAGCAAGTGCAGCGACGGTGTTGAAACAGTAGTGACAACGGAGACGCTATCAAATGTCAAAAATCCACGGGGCTTACGCCGTTTGAAATCGGTGGATTGAGTGGAAGACAGTTGCGTCATGGATTTCGGGAAAGCGATTCGTAAGATTCGGCACAAGAGGATCTTCGACGCGAACATGGTTGTCAGCAGGTTTGGTGGTTTCGTGAGCTTTCGACGAAAGATAGGTCAAGAAAGGATGGGGTTGAGAGCACTTTCTTGGAGAGCTTGGTTGAGAGAGGGTAGGCTGTCTTTCGTTCTTTCGGTGAGAAGGTTCAGGATGAGATTCTTGAAGTGGAAGAATTTTAACGAAAGTCTTGGTTGTCGGTAGATCTTCAGGGCACTTTCGACGAAGGATCTTTCCAATTGGGCGAGTTGATCTAGAGGCGAAGCCAGGAGAGTCTTCTGAGGGACCGTCAGTGACGAGAGCTTGAGGATAAGAGATGACGATGAGGGTTCATAGGCGAAGGCTTCATGTTCGAACTGAAAACAAAGGTTTCCTAACGATGTGAAGTGAAGTCTTTTCTTGAAAGATGGAGGCGAAAGACGAAAGCGAAAGATGAAAGCGAAAGACGTTAGCATGGTTAGGTGTTGACCGGCCTTCGATGAGAGGAGTGTCACGGCGAAGACGGTGTTATCAAGAGCTTCCAGTGAAACGATGTTAGGGACGTTACGGCGCCGTGAAGACTTTCGACGTAGACTTTGGGTGTAACGGTGAACAAAATGAGGTCAATGGGCGTGGGTCTTAGTGTGCAATCTTCAGAGGAAGGGTCCCTCGGAGATACGATAATGGTCCGTAGGCGAAAGCGAAGGATAAAGTGAAAGATGATGGCCTGGTAAGGGGTTGACGGACTCACTGCGAGAAGTGGGAGTGAGCATAGCGCCATCATGGAACATGAAAGCAGGTCAGTGATGTTTTGCATCGTGAAGACAGATGCCGTAGGCTGAAGGTGAACATGGACGAAAGTTTCTTCCACGAGCGGTTCACAGAGCAGAGATTCACAAGGATGTGATGTGGTGGGCTTCAAGTGAGGTCTTCTATGAAGATGAAAGCGAAAGACGAAAGCGAAAGCGAAAGATGTAGATGTGAACAGGAGGTGACGGACTTTTGACGAGAAGTAGGTGTTATCTTGGGTTGTAGATGAAGTGAGTTGAAGATGAACTAGTGTCATGATGACTTTCGATGAAAGCTTCAGGTGCGAGAGGTGATAGACTTTCAATTGAGGTCGTCCGGTGATCAGTGAGATGTCACGTGGATGAGGCTCAAGTGAAATCTTCAGAACGAGGGACTTTCGTGGGACTTGCGACGTGATGAACTTCATAGGAGGGGCTTCTTCTTGAAAGACGAAAGCGGAACTGGAGCAGGGTAACAGCGTGCGTCGTGGACGGGCGCTGGAGGAAAAGAGATAGCTGGCTTTCGCCGTAGCCCTATTTATGGAGGGTCTGCACATGCGGTGGGCGGGTGAGCTGGGCGTATCGCGAGAATTCAAAATCCTCCACGGTAAACAGCACTCAGGAACTGAAGTACCAAAATTTACAAGTATTGGATATTTTCTAACTGGCAAGTAGAAACATTGACGAGCAAGTGATCATGTAACATACTGGACATCGATGCGCAGAAGCGGTTTGGGCACACAAACGAGCCAGAAATCAACAAGTAAAAACCGTTTTAAAATTATTGAATCCCTTCAACTTTCGCCTTCCAATGAACGAGGAAAATGAAACGCAAAGCACAAAGACGATAACATCACAGGAAGAAAATCATGTGATACAAAATCTCTGCAACTTAAGAAGTTTTACTTAAAAACTAATGGAAGCAGAATTGAAATTTGATTAAGAAATTCATTGGTATACGTTACTTTAACGCTTGACTACCAAAGGATGTTCAAAATGTAGAGTATTGATATTGGCGTGTGATTAATGACATTTAGGTGTTTATGGTTGTTTTCCTACAAGCAAAATATCATCTGTATCTAGGATACCTGACGAAATTACCATTATCAGCCAAATCTGACAAATTACATAATTTTTTGTACCTCTAGTCCTCTTGAACTAAGTCACCTACAAAGATGAGAGCTGGTGCCAAACGGAAGATAATAAAATTATGCTTCTAACAGGACTATTTTCATTGCAGTAACTTGATTTTTTTTTTTACCTAGTATGCGAAATTGACCATCTATATATATATAAAAGCCTTGGGTGGCACTGAGCAAAATCATCAGGTGTGTGTGCATAACAATCAGTAACAAACGTTTGTGTGTGTGTTACAATGTTTGTGCCCTGTAACAATCGGGAAGAGCTTTCAAAAATGGTTGAGAAACAATCAACGTCTGCACGATCGTTGCTGGATTTATCGCACTTAGTGTCTGAACGGACTAACAGTCAATTAGCAGCGTCCACCATTGCAAAAAGACATTTACTTCCCTACGAAAACCAAACAACAGGGGTTCAAAGGGAGGAGAAGTGGCGACGGGGGTGGGGATATTCACACCACACAATGGGGGAATTTGGGAGGGGGGGCAGTGGAGAGGGGAAAGGGCTACCAGTGAGTAGGTGCATGGGGGGAAATCTGACCATTCACCGGGAGAATGTGCGGAGAGGGGGCCGGGGGAGGACGGGAGGAGACAGATTGGGGGCCTCGAAGTTATTTTCATTCGTGCTACCCAGTAAAGTATTTCACCGTCGTATGTTACGCTGGGGGTACAGCTAGTACAAAATAAACTTGGTTCCAAAATAAAAATAAAAAATTAATCAAACGTCTAAATTGATTGTTTTACACCGTTTTAAACATTGTTATTATGCAACAATGCCAAACTGAACATTAAATAAATCTGTGCGTTTGCAATGAGATATTTCAGTACTAATAAGAAATCCTTATTATTTGAAAAAAGATCTGTGTCCTTAAAATCTAACAAAAGCCAAAAAAAAAAGAAAAAAAATGGACTAGACAACTAGATTGGTGTTTCCATCCCATAATTGTTAGGAAAAAAAAATGGATTTCACCAATTTGGACCAACATTTTTTGATATCCACCCCAAAACAAAACTTGTTACGGATACCCGCCAAACTTTTTGGCCGTGTGAAGTCGTGATATCAAACGCCAAAGCTCTTCTGCCAAGCTAATCCCACCGACTAATACTTCAAACATTAAATGAAATAATTGAAAATTGCGCCATAAGCAATTTTCATATATTTCATTTAACCTTCGAACTACTACTCGGTGGGATTAGCTTGGCGAAAGAGCTTTGCATTTGATATCATAACTTCACACGGCCGAAAAACTTGGCGGGGATCCGTAAAAAGTTTTGTTTTGGGGCAGATTCACACTTACCAGAAATACCACTGCGTAAAAATACAATGATTTTAAATAATGTTTTTGGTGATAAATTAATTTAGTGGACTTTTAAACTATGCTTTTTGCGATAAGTGGGAATCTTACTAGTTTTGAATCATTAAGAACCATCCAGTGTGCCTTTTTTTTAAAAATGAAAAAAAAATTTGCATTAATAAAAACAAGTTGTAGTACAGCCAGTGTTGTACAACGGACCAACGGCTACCTGAGCCATCAGCCTGGACAAACAACGCAGAATGCCTGATGACTACTTAAAACAATTTCTTCTAATAATGAGGGTATTCCAGGATTGTGAATGGAATGATTCATGGCAATAAACTGAAACTAAAACAATGATTCAGGTTCTTAATTCTGCATAATGATGAAAATTAAGGATTAGTGAGTCTCGGTTAAATATTGAAAATGCTGTTTACTTTCTGCCCCGAGTCTGGGGACGGTCGGGGCCATGTAAGCCATGTTGGCGGTTCTGTCAAAGATGGACGGTTAGAATAAAAGGATTAGCTGAAATTGGTTAAATATTGAAAATGCTAGGCTATTTACTTTCTGCTTCTCTCGGAAAAATAATGACAAAGCCGGCGGGCTAAAAGTTTGGACTTTGATGTACAAAGGCGTATTTTTTTTTATTTCTGCAGGAAAGCATGGATTCCGGGATAGGGGAGGCACTGGGTGAGTGAGTGAAGCGAATGAAAATCAGCATTTGTTAGCCAATTTTCACAAAAATACATAAACAGCATACCTGCCTTCTGCAGCAAACATACGAGAGACTAAACCTTTCCAATGTTTGGATCAGACACCATCCGTGCATAGCACGGGTTTCAGCTAGTATGGTCATAATCATGGCCTCATTTACTTGAATTCCAATAGGGTCATTTTTAATTGCATCCTTGGCAAAAGCATAGGTAACTTGTTTAATTTGTTTAAACCGAGTGGTCATCATTACGGAGCAGTCTTTCCGAAGAAGTTGATCTGGTTGCTGGCTGAAAGAAGGGATTGTGGGTAAATCCCCACCAATCAGTGTTCGTCAAGATACTACGATAACCTACCAGCCTCCTTCAGCAGTTATGAAATCTATTCCGGCCTTTATAATGGCTCCGGGCAATGAGAGAATGGGCAATTTCCCAGTTCAAATATTCGGGATTGCCTGTCTCCTCTACTAGGTAGACTACTTTCTCATCCAACATTTAATAAGGTTAAATATTGAGCCGGTTTATGTATTGTATACAGGCATTAATTTGCTTCAGATGAAATACAATTTCAAAAATAAATAATATAAAAAAATTATTTTGTTTAACAATGGGGGTGGTGCACACATAACCTGGTAATAATACTTTAGGGAATGTTCACATGTACGGAAACCCAGATCAATTTTGGATTATGACTGCTTCAGAACTAACAACACTAAAATTAACAGCATTAACAGACACTCAGATAAATCAGATCCAAGGTGTAGCCGACAGTTGTTATCAACATAATTTACAACAGCATTCAGGCATTAAGATTGAGGTGAACAGATGACAGCCGTGTTGTCTTGGGAACAAAAACACCTGCTCTTCGAAGAAATATCATTAGCCTTAGTATTAATGTGTTGCTGAACCACTTCTACTAAGAGATGACAAAAATGAAAAAAAAATTGTATTAAAGGGTCAGTATAGCCCAATGAATAAATTCGGGGGAAAAAAGCAAACATGTTATCAATTTTGGTGGTATGGTAAATCCTGAGAAGAAAGAAATGGGGTGGGGTGGGGGCAGAAACAGGGTCAGGATAGCCACAGCACAACTCCTATATGCTTGCTGTCCTGGGTTAAATCCTGATCACAGCTCACCCCTATACAACATGCATTTGGGAGGCCCTGGAATTGCACTTGTGCTCGTGCAAACTGTGGTATGAAAAAGATCTTGGGTAAGTTAATTCCTAGCAAAGTTGTCCCTATCCATCCCGACGTAACAGCACTTGAAATGGATCCTAATTCTACTATGCCTAGCCAAGTGACATATTTTTTTTCCATGAAGTACTGAGGTCACAGTAACAGAGAGTGCGTCAGGGCGTGAAATAAAAAATTTAGCACTAATGGAAAGTTTGGCATATAGCAACCATTAACTGGCAGCAAAATCTAAGTAGGTTGCAGCCAAACGCAAACATGACACCCCCTTCCCCCAGGGGCCTAGGCCTAGTTTTCGAAGAAGTACTAGCCATATCGTTCGCTTCGCTCCTATTGGCATTTATCAATGCTTCACACAGTTTACTTGATTTCATCCTGATTGGTTTGACTGATCAAACTGTGACGTCGTGAGCAGTTTTTCGAGTATTTGAGGGTCAAAAAATAAGTTACAGAAAGAAAATACGCCTACCCGAAGCATAATTTAATTATCTTTCATTTGATATAAGTCATTTTGTAGGTGCCTTAGTTCAACAGAAGTTAAGGTACACGCACACACATCTTACGTTTTTAATGATGTAGGTGCTTTTTTAATGGCTACTTCTTTCCGCTGCAGGGTTTGAAATGAGGGGTATCACATCTGCACAGCAAGTTTATTCATTGGTGAAGCAAAATTAAATTAGGGGGGGGGGGGGGGGGGGATTGAGGCTTAAATTAGCGTCACACTTCAGAATGGAATTGTCTTAAACAAGACAATGCATCGGTGTATTCATGGTCGTGTTGGCTGGCACCTCCTTAACACAGAGATGCAAATCTCTCCCATTTAGACAATCACATATCAGATATCACTCTACATTCTGGGCAATAATTCGTCCAAAATTTTGCCCTCCGTATTTCGTTGGCAGCATTTCAGACCAACCCTCTCCAATGTCGGTCGCCACTCGCCATTTGGCGAATGGAAATCAGTAGTTGGCGACCTGAAATTTAGCCTTACTCTCCAAAATGGCGACTAGCAATAGAGAATGACACTTAAAGAGCGATATCTCGGGAACCGTAAGTTAGAGACGAACGGTTTGCGTTATGCCCAGATTTATAAGGGCTACGTAACTGCTTTATCTTTATTAATACTGGGGTTAAAGAGAATTTTACAATTTCGTAACTGCATGAATTAGAAAAACCATGCATCATGCAAGATGTCATTGGTATGTGGCGAGTAGAAATTGTGAAATGGCGAGTGCTTTGTAAGGTCTACTGGCCAAGTGGCGATTGCTATTGGCTTCACATTCGAGAGGGTTGTTTCAGACCTATGGTCAAAATAGCCATACGTATATCAAAAGCCATGGTCGTAGCAAACTGATAAACCAAAAATGGCTACTGGTGCATCATTTGGAATAAAGAAATTCGAGGCAATTAAGTCCAGTCTTTTTTTTCTTCAATACATTTTTACTAAACAAATAATTTTTTATAATTACAAACCAAAAATAAATTATAAGAATTGCTAATAATTTTTGTGCGCTTGCTAGGCTAGGCCTACTCAAATTTTTATTTTCTATTGCATATTTTATATTGGGGTCAGGTTAGTCCACGTCTGTAAACTTTAAATTCCAGGACGTCTTAATGACAATTAAGAACCACAAAAAAGAAAAACAACCACAAACTATTCTCAATAGATAATAAAACAACTAAAAGATACATTTAAAATATGACAACTCAATATTGTGGTAAGTTTGACTGCATTAAATAACAATTGTGGGTTAAAGTTTTTTTTTAATTACAGAAAATGTGTGTAATGATTAATGATGCCCATACAAATACAAACATAACAGTTTTCACTGCCATTTACAAAATAGCCAATACAATTGGGCCAAACAAAAAAAAAGTTTGGTTTGCGTTACCAACAGACCCTATTTTCACAAGCCGACCCTAAACTTATTTTCCGTCCAAGGAAAACCCCCCTCCCCCCCCTCCCTATTTTGACGTTCCATCCTACGATACAAAAATGGTTCAAATGCTTCATGGAAAAAGGAAAAATATTGCTCCGTGAACATGAATTTATCTTTATTGCATAAAAAAAAATTAAATTACAATTTCTGAAGTAATGACTTTCTGATTAAGTAACAGAAAAAAAAAAATTTTCCGACCGACCGACCCTATTTATTTTTTAACTGCGTATAACGCAAACGAAACAATTTTGTTTGTTTGGCCTTAGGAAAAGCTCTCTATATACATTGACAGTGCACAGTGATAACAATTATGTCTTTTAGTATTGTATGCAGGCTGTCAACAAAAAGTTGGCTAGTTTGCCTGCAAATTTCCGAGTAGCATTAGCCCACTTTCACAATGCAAATGCTTTTCGGAAATTTGCCCAGTAAATTTAATGGTTCGTTTCACAGTAATCGTTGTTTTAGTGATGTGCTTTTTTGCTAGCTAGTTTGGTGCTGCAGTGTCCATAATTTGGTTTTGGCATGATGAGGTGCTTTTTTTTAAATGTTTTCGATATAGAAAACAAACATAACTTTCTGCTATGGGACTTTCCTGAAGTCTTCCAGGACTTTTGAGGCATTTTTTGTATTTTTCAGGAACTTTTCCAGCTCTCGCCCGAACTTAGTGATATTAAACATTTTTACCCATTCGCCAGTGGCTAGTAAGACTAGCAGTAACTCGCCAACATCAAAAGTTCAATCGCCAACCTAATTTAGTTTTTTGTGTGGGGGGGGGGGAGGGGTTACAAGAAGTTTTTTTTTAATTTCAACAGCTGTTTAAGTAAATTTTAACCACACTTAAGAAAAGTATGTCGATTTGCATTCAAGTTATGCCAGTTTTAACAACCGTCATAACGTAGAATTAGCTCTTTTAGGACATGGAAATCTTCTCACTAGTCAAACTAGTCTTAAAAGTGTAAAAAATTTATTTAAACCCTTTTTCCAATAAACTTTGGTAGGCTATTGAACAAAAGACAAGTTTTTACGGCTGTTTAACCTATTGGATACTGCAGATTCCCACAACCTTGACCTTCGATACTAAGGTGGGTGGGCATCCACGCTAAGAATAAAATCCACTTAGATGAAGAAGCTGGGGAGGGGGGGGGGGGAGGAGGGCCTTAAGTATATAGTGAGGGTGGAAAGGAAATAGGAATTTAAAAAACTATTTTCGTAATGCTCATGGAACTTTTTCTTTTTTAGTTTGGCATTTTTTTAAAGACGGATTCGTTAATCTCGTCACTCCATGGGAATCTCGTTGATCAACGGTGATCTCGTTAATCCATTCGCTAAATTGTCGAGTGGTTAAAAAGACTGAATCGCCAACAACTGGACTTCACTCACCACCTGTCGAGTGGCGACGATTAATCTCCAGGTTTAGGTGATATGCTACTTTTTTCTGACAATTCGACCCCTATCCAGGCTTCCAGCGTCAGCCAAGTGCAACTGTCATCAGTCCTTGAAGGAAAGGGTAACAGATACCATGACAAAGAATAATCAACAGAATAGTATCATTTTTATTTTTTAACTAAGCACCCAGCTCCCTAACCATATTTGGAGTTAGGCAGTAAGAAAGATGTAAAGTATAACGGAAGAATAGTGCATTTCGCTATGAATATCTATGATTAGGGCACATCCTGTTTTCCTGTGATCCGACTCCACAACTTTCTTAAGGTAGTCAAATAGCTTGATAAGCTTCTCACAGGCAAAGTTTGTTGCCAGGATCACCAACTTTACAGCAGCAGTAAGCAAGCCAGAGGTAATTGCTGCCAGCTAGTTCGATCACTGATCCACGCACACGGTTTGTTTCACTAAAAATTGAAGAAGTTGATGTTGTGTGGGTACCTGTTGCATTTTGCGGGTTGCTGGCTTAGCTATTTCTTCAAGAGACACATTTTGTAGACCAGTGATGCAAGATTGTTTGTTCCAGTTTCTATTTCGCTGAAATCTAAGCGAGAGAGCGCTTTGGCGCACGTGTTTCTACACGACATGTCTACAAGTCTTTTATTTTGTCTCTCTTGCAGTAATGGCCGAAATATCACAGGCAACATTTATATTTTTCATGTAGGCTACAATGGTGAAGAAAAAAGCTTGCTGGGATTTGTAAACTACAATACCACGAGCAGCATGTTGATGTCAGTATGGCTCAGCGGTAGGACCTCGGTCTCTGGTTTGAAAGGGCGTGGGTTCGATTCCCTTCTCGGGCAGTCTAGACATACAAGTCCAAAACGCAACGTAAATAGATTTGAATCTGTATTTATTTGACTCTCAAGACGGTGGCTTTCCATCCTGCAGCAATAAACATTATGACTATTGAATTACTCAATAGTCCATGCACAACTAAAACAGTCAAGTTTTCACTTCAAAACCTGCAAATTTTCGGTGTCTAATACTCGGTTGCTTTGTCAGGCCAGGCCATAGTCTTGCAAGAACTCACTAACAAACTTCAGACATCAAGTGAAAACAATTGAAAGAACACAACAGCTATAATCTAATGTTTACAAACGGGATAGAATGCCCGATCAACACCATCGTTTGCTCTGAAACAATTGTTTCCACTGCAGGATGAATGCAAACAAGAGAGCGCTTGCAATGATCCGGAACTCAAAAATGTCAGGAGGAGGGGATGACGATGTTCGCTTCATAAACATTGAATAAAAGACTGCAAACCTGGAATATTAAAGAGGGTTGCACTGCAGTTACTTAGGCCATCGAGTACCTAGATTAAAGCCAAATACAATGGCAGTGACACAAACCAGTGGCTTCCACCAAGTGACGAGCCCCCATCACTTACTAACACGCCAACCCTCTCGAATGTGAAGCCAATAGCAGTCGCCACTTGGCCAGTAGACCTTACAAGGCACTCGTCATTTCACAATTTCTACTCGCCACATACCAATGACATCTTGCACGACGCATGGTTTTTTCAATTCGTGCAATTACGAAATTGTAAAATTCTCTTTAACCCCAGTATTAATAAAGATAAAGCAGTTATGTAGCCCTTATAAATCTGAGCATAACGCCGCAAACCGTTCTTCTCTAACTTGTACGGTTCCCGAGATATCGCTCTTTCAGTGTCATTCTCTATTGCTAGTCGCCATTTTGGCGAGTAAGGAAAAATTTCAGGTCGCCAACTACTGATTTCCATTCGCCAAATGGCGAGTGGCGACCGACATTGGAGAGGGTTGTAACACGCTCAAAACCGGACTGGCTTCAGCAAGCACTTCTTTCTATTGTTTTTTAAGAGACTTAATTAAGTCTTAAATGAAAAAAATAAATAAAGAGTTGAAACGGCCCATGACATTGCCATTAAGACATTGCCCATTTCAACCTCCCCTCCCCCCTCGTCATCAATTGCGCAAACTCCATCCAGTATTATGTCATTTCTAACTTGCCCCCCCCCCCCCCCCTAGAAGGGGTGCTTTCCCTGTATATACAGTTTTCTGAGGGCTTTTTTTTTTGCGTATATCCACCCTTTAAAAATTTGTTTTACTGGGGTAGTGGGGCTTACGTTATCAACTGACCACCCCCCTCCCCCTCATCAGCAATCGGCGCCAGTAGGTAAACGGCACTTGAACGGTCCCTTATTCGCCCAACAATTTCTTCCAATAAAGCCATCACCAACTTCAATATGTACACTGACTTCACTCACTGGCATAAGAAGCAATGTGGCAAGCTTAACTGGAAACTGTACTCACAGATACCGAATAGCTCTTCAGTAGGTATTACTGACTGTGTGCACTGCCATACCAATACCGCAAGCTCTCCTGAACAAAACTTCTTATAATAGAGAGAGAGACATACAATGGGGGTTTGTTATGTGTAATATTGACTCTGCACACTGCCATAGCCTACATTGGTTTTTGGCTTCGTGGCTTCGGCAGGGTAAGCGTCAAATTTGCCGCCGTACATGGGTTTCATAGATTTTTGAGTGAACTTGTGGACTGCACTACGAAGACAGCCTTGACAAAGTTAAGGTTTCAGCATGCAATGCCTTTTAAGAACATGTATTAAGTTTGATACGCTATATCAACAAAAGCTGTGAGTATTTTTCATTAAGAAGGCTTTATTCAATTGGTAGCGTATGGAAATTAAAATAAAAACTATTAAGGACCAAGTGCTGCATTTTAAAATTTTTCAAGGACTTGCAATGCCTTGGAAAAGTCTACATGAAAAACCCGGATTTTTTTCGGTTATATGGTGTTTTTTATCAAGTTTTGCTTGCTGTTTGTTTAATTTTTTTTTTATGTTTGCTGATTTTTGTGTGTGTTTTAATATGCACTCAACTCTGTTTCAACTCTGCTAATGAGTAAAAAGTTGAGCTGACCCTTTTTGGGATTATAGGTTTAGTGACTTGGCAGTTCAATAGGAACTGTGATTATTAAATATTCCTTCATTCTTTCTGCCCCTCTACATCTCAACTAAGTTGCATCCCCCTTTAAATTAAGTATCTGGGTCGGTCAAAGATCAACTGTTGAAAAAAATTCATCTCTGGACACCTTTTGTTTTTAATTACTAACCCCTGAAAATGGAAAAAATCCAATTACTGGGTTTTCTGTGAAAAAACATTGTTTTGTGAATAAGGAAGGAATTACTAACGCACCAACTGTACCGTTAAGATGTGAAAAAGAAGAACGCAAAAAAATTAACGCATTACCACCTATTACAGAACATGTTATTTACTGCTCTGTTTGAATTTTCGGAGAAAATACATTCTCCTTCATCAAAAATTGTCCACGATGATGCGGAGAAAACCTAATGTTACATTTTGAAGCACTGTCGATTTAAATCATGCGCATGGAGAGAGCAACCATGCAGGTGTAATGTGTAAATTTTTTTGTGTTCCTCGTTTTCATGTATACATCATGACGGCATTCCATCACTGTCGCCAATTGCTGATGTTCGTTATCTACCATTAATTGCTTTGGATTTATCACACGTGCTCGCTGAGATTGGTGTCCCAAGAGCAGCTGATGGAACAATGCCGGCAGCTACCTCCACCAAGATAGCTGCTCACGTGCGTTAGTCACTTGTCAACGGATAGCGTTTTGCCTTATTAAATCTGCTCTATAGGATCATGGGATAGTACGAGTGGAATTGTATGTGGTTGGAATTGGTAAAAGATGTGTGAGTGAGAAAAAAACATTTTGCAGTATAGTATAAAAAATAAAAAAAAAATTAAAAAAAATATAAAAAATAATACAGTAGTCCATTAGACAACCACAACTTCACCACCGAGTGTTCCTATCCTCAATAAAAACCGTTCTTCCGTGAGGGGTGTGGACCACGGGGTGGTCATTATAGCGGGGACAAATAATCAGCTAAAATTTACATTACGCACACACTCGATATCCATCTGAAATAGATTCCAAACGGCTCCAACAGCTTTCTAAATCCACAAAAAGTTGGGTTTAGAGCGCAGAAATATGTTGGAACGACTTAAAACGGTTTATAGTGCCACTATCAACGGTATTTTTTTTGTGTTTGCCAGAGAAGCCCAATTCGCGTGCATTCCAAATTGTTTTACTTATTCGACCTCAACGGGTCCTAGGACTTGCCTTTACACAAAACTTGTCTTTTACTCATTTCCGAACCTGACAATCCAATGAAAATCAGAAAAAAATTGAATCACAGTAAATTGAATCGCGCAGCCTATACAAATAATACAGATGTTTACGTCTGCCGCTAACGCACTTTCATTCATCAGGCCGAAAAATCAGCTTCGCCAGCTTCCGAGGACAATAACAAACAAGGCACGAAATTCTAAGATCTTCTGTCTCTCGTAACCTGTATATTTTACCCAATCATAGCTCCGATTTAAAAGGAAAAGTGTTATCAAATTCATTATTTATTACGCCATGGATGAAAATGCCAGAACAACGTCAAAATAAAAGGCCAACAAAATCGCCCTACATTAAAATCCTACGTTACACTTTCTGATTTCAAGGCACATTTTACCAAATAGTTAATGTTCCTCCAGGCAATATTCCTCTAGAGTAATTTTTATTACCTGATCCCTAGAATTGGAATGAATTTCAACTTGCAGCCTCCAAATTGCGACTTCACGCACCGGCCATCTTGGAGTCGTGTCAATTCCGCCGGAAGTGTTTGAAACAGGAAACAGCTGCTATTACCACTGATCTTCACTTGCCAAGGCCGAGAGACGTAGAAGCTCCTTGGTGCATAGAGATATAATACACCCATCTCTTTCCTCCTAGAGAAGCTCTTATCCTTGCCTGAAGTGACGGGAAAAGTTTATGACTCTCATAAACTTTTGGTGATAGAGACAGAGAGACGGTGAATTAGCAGGAAGTGAGAAAGTAAAGTGAAGATTATACACAGCATCCAAAAGTCGTCGTCGAATAAAAATAAAATGTATATTTACGGATTAAAGTTACAACAAAAGTTTATGAAGTTTTGGTTAGGGCCAGGGTAGATTAAATAAGTAGTGCCGCTCTTTCTCTCACAACCAGCTCACAACGGTAAACATTTGGTCCAAAGAAGTACCTGCTTTCAGAGATTTACCGCCAGGAGGGCGCTGTCGCCAAGTTCAAAACTATTTAGCGTCACTAAAACAAATTGGTAACGGTAAGAATACAAAATCAATCGTTTAAATTATACCATAATTCAGATTAGGACATTAAAATTATTTTAAGAAAGATCAGAACTGGCTGATCGTTTTACTTTTTTAAATCCGACATTCAATTTTTAAACGGGTTGTCGTTATCACAGGGGCCAGTCACGTTGTCCGCGAGCGCCAGCGAGCAAGCGAGCGGAGTGAGCAAAGCGAACGAGCGAGCGCGCTCCACACAACACAAAAACATAAAAAGGGCGCTCACTTCATTCAGGAGCCTACAGAACGCCAAGCATGCATTTGTACTTTTCACTAACACAGCACCACCAATTTTCAACCGATTCTTTCGCGATTTGGCTCATTTTAAACTGCAGACTTCAATTGTTCTATCACCACTACATTTTCCGTTGATCGGCTATTAAAACACATAAATAAAACGGGGAGTAGGTTGGGGTAATGACCAAATACGTGCAGAACAGCGGCAACGGGGCCTTGGGAAATCGCCGACTTCACCAACACAAACACGAAATTTTTGATGATGTTATGCACGAAAATGGTCATGTTATGCCTCATTCGAAAGAGAAACACTGCAGCTATCCAACCGCCGTGGACTTTTATTACTAACCTAAACGATACAGGTTTACAAATGCGGATAATTCACAAGTTCAAAAAACTCCCGGTATTTTCACGACGACCACCGCTACTACGAATAATCCCAGAATGCAACGCGACTAGCAGCTTGTGCGCCTGCGTGCTCTTGAGGCTTCTCGTCCGTGTTGGCTAGTCGCGTTGCATGGCAGGGGCTCCCCGCAGCTTATGAACCCTAGCACACAGGACTTCGCGTTCAGCTATACCAGCCAGGAACGTGTAATCGATGCTACATGTAACGTCGTCTGACGACATGAGCTAATTGATGCTACATGTAACGTAAATTAAAATCCCCATATAGTTCCATTTTAGCGTTTCTTCCTCTTTTGAAAGCGTTGCATGCTGAGGTATAATATGTGATACATTAAATATGTTGCTGTTTAGAAATAAAATCTGGATTATTGCATTAACATAAAATTGTAAACGTGCGTTCAGCCATATAACAACTATACGCTAGCTGTAATTTTTGTTTTATTCCACACATTTTAAAATTAAAACATGAAAACTAAGTTTTCTGTAGTTTTAAGTGCAGGGTAAGAAGCCTATTCAAATCTGGGTAACTCAAATTAGTAGTCCAGGAGAGATATCACATTTTGAACTCAGCATTTTTTTTTTTTTAACTAAAAGGTGTGCAACAAAAAAAATACAACCTAAATTTTGGTCTGACTTTTGATTCTGAAAGTGTTGTTATTATTATTTTTGAACAAAAGTTGAAATTTCTTTGAAGGTCTTTTCCAACAATTTCGAAAAATAGGACCCAATTTTTTGAGGTCAGAATTGGATATTTAGCTAAAAAAAAAAGTGGTCCATAAATGTTCATTTTGTCTTTTAAACTTAGAAAAAAGTTTGGACCAAAGTCCAATGGTTTTATAAATAATTGCTCTATTAAAATGATCACTTTAAAATTGTTGACTTAAAAAAAATTTTAGGATTCTTAATATGCAGAGCTAAAGATTACCTTAACAAAACTGCAGATTATCTGCAGACTTGGGACTTGTCTTCATAAAAACTACAGATTATGTACAGACTTGGACATTGCCTTTATAAAAACTGCAGATTATCTGCAGACTTGGGACATTGCCTTCATAAAAACTGCAGATTATCTGCAGTCCATAATTTAGTCTGCAGATAATTTGTAAACTTTGAAAATTATCTGCAGATTCTGTGAAAAAGCTTTAAAAAACTGTAGATTATATGCAGATTTTTTTAGCCCGGATGATGATCGGAGGTTTCCCGGATTGAATCCCTGGGATGGCATCTCCCTTCACCAGATTTCTTCTTCTCTAAAAGTCTGGTAATGTTCAAAATTGAGCCGTTTCAGCCATACAAGCATTAATTGCTTCGGCTGACATAAGGCTCGTCAAAATTAATTAAAAAAAAAATACTGTGGGATCATATTTTGTTAACGGTTTACGTTGGACGAAGGCAATTTAAAAGTTTATTCCATTTTTAGTTGGGTTAGGCTACCTCTTAAAGAAGCAAAGAAAGGTTAAACTGATTAGCATTTAAATTGGTAAAGTACCGTTGTCAACAAATAGTACAGGAATTAGAAAGCAAACACTGATGTATAAAGAGTGCCAACAAACCGTGGTACATCTGGAAAGTTTAAACCAGTCTGTTTCTTGGATTTTGTTTTGTCATCTTTCTGGTTTTTTTTTTTTGTTTTGTTTTTTTGGTTGAATTGATGCTAGGTTT
The DNA here is from genome assembly GCA_023313725.1 of Lithobius niger. NCBI lineage: Eukaryota > Metazoa > Arthropoda > Chilopoda > Lithobiomorpha > Lithobiidae > Lithobius > Lithobius niger. Next base: position 93,572 of record JAHWFP010096284.1, read on the forward strand.
TTTTCCCCCTGCACGCGTTTCAGTCACAAAAACATTGCTCGGCCCTTGGAATAAATTTTAGTTCACCACCAAATTCAAGAAGGCAATCGCTTTTAATGGGAGGTGTCTTTGGGTTCACAAATGGTTTTATAATGTTCAAGTTCGACAGTACGGCACAGATAGCATTAGCAGAAATGTTAGGCTTAGAAATGAAGGTCAAGATCCATCCATACTTTACACATAAACCGTATTGATGCAGTTCGTGATGACCGTTTTTGGCACTTCGCTTTTTCACTGCATTCCGTCAGTTTTGTGTTGCACTTACTAGCAGCAAGAATTTATAACACGGTCGTCTCTGTTCCGTTTTTCAACAGGCCACGCGACGCCCACTTTCTCTTGCTCATTGAGTCATTATCAAACAAAAATGCTCGACTACGCGCTCCTGGACAGTCGCCTAATCGGCGAAGTCTCACAGGCTGCGGTTCATAAGCTGTGGTGAGCCCCTGCCGCGTTGCATTCTGGGATTATTCGTAGTAGCGGTGGTCGTCGTGAAAATACCGGGAGTTTTTTGAACTTGTGAATTATCCGCATTTGTAAACCTGTATCGTTTAGGTTAGTAATAAAAGTCCACGGCGGTTGGATAGCTGCAGTGTTTCTCTTTCGAATGAGGTATAACATGACCATTTTCGTGCATAACATCATCAAAAATTTCGTGTTTGTGTTGGTGAAGTCGGCGATTTCCCAAGGCCCCGTTGCCGCTGTTCTGCACGTATTTGGTCATTACCCCAACCTACTCCCCGTTTTATTTATGTGTTTTAATAGCCGTACGACGGAAAATGTAGTGGTGATAGAACAATTGAAGTCTGCAGTTTAAAATGAGCCAAATCGCGAAAGAATCGGTTGAAAATTGGTGGTGCTGTGTTAGTGAAAAGTACAAATGCATGCTTGGCGTTCTGTAGGCTCCTGAATGAAGTGAGCGCCCTTTTTATGTTTTTGTGTTGTGTGGAGCGCGCTCGCTCGTTCGCTTTGCTCACTCCGCTCGCTTGCTCGCTGGCGCTCGCGGACAACGTGACTGGCCCCTGTGGTCGTTATGAGTGGAGCTAATTTTAACGCATGGTTTTGTGTTCCGAGAACGCCCAACGAGCGTGCGCTTCGCCCGTTCAGGCTGAAGCTTCATCCGTGCTTTATGGTTATTTTAACGATCTATATACAGTTTGAATCGAAAACAGAATAAGTTCTTCAACTTCGGATGTTACTTACGCACGAGATTTTCGCCTATTTCCGCAGGTATTGTCGCTATTACAATGGTTACCATGGTAACGACGCTGCCATTTTTTATTTCAAATTTCGGCTGGAACGCGGACTAGACGAGTGCTGCCTTCTGGTGCTGCCTTCTGGTCTTTTTTTGGGCCCTGTTTGGGCCTGTTACGGCCCTCAAGTAGGTTTTTGTCTGAGGGCCTTGCACTTTGAAGAGAAAGCAGCAAACGTTGCAACACAAACAGGAATGCAGTTCTAGTCTACAGTTCCTAGCGGCGTTATTCAAGGATCTGTCCCTGGACCGCTGCTATTTCAAATTTTCTTTAACGATTTTGGCAAAAAATATGTAAATACATTGTGCAAGTTTGCAGATGATACTAACATAAAAAAATGTATAGCTACTCATGCAGATGTGGTACACTTTCAACAACAAATTGACGCCCTCTACTTCTGGTCCCATACCTGGCTTTTACCTGTGCAGTGTGCACCCTCAAAAAAAACAAATATTCTTCACTTTGGAATAAAAAATGAAAAAGCGGATTATTTTTGGGGCTACGATAAATTGCCATCCTTGCATCATACAACTGACCTAGGCGTACTTATTGATCAAGACTTAACCTTTAACAGCCACATTTCGCAAAAAATCCAGAAACAACCTCTGTTGTTTTTCTCATAAATTGTACTATAACTTCTCGTAGTCCTGAAATATATCTACGTTTGTACATAACTTTAGTTCATCCGATCCTTGAATATTCAACAGAATTATGGTTCCCCCTTTACATCAAATATCATCAGAAAAAGTCCAATGCAGATATACAAAAAACGTTAAAGGATGTCGACATTTACCATACACTATTACGCTACAAACTTTATGTTTACACTCACTATGGTGGAGGTTCACCTGAAGAAACCTCATCACCTTGTATAAAATCATAAGATTAAATTATGGCGGAACACCACTAAAAGAACTCGTCAACTTAAACCCAGCACCACACACCCGAGGGCAGAATTACAAAATTCTTAGACCGCACATCAATAAATCAAGAACTCAAAGTTATTTCACGTACAGGCTTATTCCGTACTGGAACTCTTTTCCCGAACATATCGTCACAGCCACTAATATAAATACTTTTAAAATTAACTTGGACCAGTACATAGCAAATCAGACAAATTGGCACCATGCCACCTATAGTGAAGTTAAAAACAAATTCCTAAACAGTTAAATTTCCAAAAATATCCACGAATTGAACATTTCTAAACAGGTATTGCATGGTGTGTTCTATGAACTTTGTATATTATGTAATACTGTATTGACTTACACCAGCTAAGTTGACTTAAATGCATGTACATTTATGCATGATACGCATGATGTAGAATTGATCCACCCAAAACCAAAACTGGTAGAAAAACTCGCCAAGTTTCCAAAAACGGTCGGCCTTTGAAGGTAGTGATATCATTCGACCAGGAAAAGGCCGCCAAGGTTAATCCTATTAGCCAAGTTAATCTCACATACTAATAGTTCGAAAGTTAAATGAAAACTAGAAGATTGCTACTAGCGGTAGCAATCTTCAAGTTTTCATTTAACGTCCAAAGTATTATTGGGTGCGATTAACTTGGCTAATAGGATTAACCTTGGCGGCCTTTCCCTGGTGGATTGATATCACTACCTTCAAAGGCCGACCGTTTTTGGAAACTTGGCGGGTTTTTCTACCAGTTTTGGTGTTGGGTGGATATCACAACTTTCATAGGACTGTGAACGTACATAAGTTTACACCGTCTGTTTAAGATGCTTCAATCCCATTTTTGCACACACTGACTAACAATCGCTGATTTCGTTCGTTTCGCTCACTCAATCAGCGCATCCCCTTCAGTTATTTTGTTTATCCCTGCAACTTCCCCTTAATTTTTCCAGATTTCGTTCACATTTAGTCATGCAGAAACCCCCGAAGGTCGCTGTTACTAAAACAGCAGAACGCGAAGTATTTTTTTTGGGTTATTAACAAAAAAAAACCATTAGCTCGTGTATGCTCGTATTGTTGCGTAACCATAATCTAACGTGCATCCCTTTATTCTTACACAATCCACGGCAACGTTAATGTTTCTTTATTTTGTCCTTCGTTACAGTTCAGTTTTTAGTTCGTTCAGGCTTTTACAATAAATCTAAGGACCAGTCTTGATTGTTCAAGACATTGTTGCTTAAAATCTATGGTTGCAATTTGGAAAAGAAACGAAATTTAAATTAGCCGGTGGCGAATTTCAAAACCCTCCCACGCATCTGTCCTGACTCCTACAACCCCCAAACCAACAAAAGGACCATCCTCAGATCACCATGCATCCGTGTGCAAAAGTTCAGGTGCGTAGGCCTTCTCAATTTTGCCCTAGCCATGAGCAAAAAGTCTATGGGATTTAACATGGGAAAAATCTTATTAGCTAGTCAGCTAGACAGCTAGCTAGACAGTATCCACCCAAAACCAAAACTGGTAGAAAAACCCGCCAAGTTGCCAAAAAGATCGGCCTTTGAAGGTAGTGATATTATTCCACCAGGGACAGGTCGCCAAGGTTAATCCTATTAGCCAAGTTAATTGTACCTACTAATAGTTCGAAAGTTAAATGAAAACTAGAAGATTGCTACTAGCGGTAGCACTCTTCAAGTTTTCATTTAACGTCCAAAGTATTATTCGGTGCGATTAACTTGGCTAATAGGATTAACCTTGGCGGCCTTTCCCT
>JAHWFP010096285.1:5021-27752 GCA_023313725.1 Lithobius niger
CCCCCCCCCTGGTCCAAAAATAGTGTGCCCCCTCCCCCCTGAAAAATGTGCGCTTTTTGTATATCCATTGAGACCGTCTGCAGATGATTCCTGCAGCCAAGATTAGTTGTACGGAAACATGTCTCGTTTTTAACGAAAAGACATGTTGGTTTAAAAATGTTCTATAAAATGTTCCTTACACCCACCTCCTGTCGAGATTCGTACAATAAGTATGATGAACACACTTAACACTGAACACGCTTGAATGCCCACATCAAACATAGTCAGCACCTAAAACATCGAAGAAGCCAAGAAACCAGATGCCAAGGCTTTACTAGAAAGTTTTTTGTTAAAACTAGACTTGCTGAAACGGTATTAATGGCGTCAAAACCTTGCAACATTCACATCATGGGGGGGGGGGGGGTCCAGAAGCTGACGTGTTTTTAGAAATTTTAACTCTGAAAGTGCCATTTTTGAGGTCCAATAATGACTTTTTCTTCCAGTTGATCAATGTGCTTTTGACCCCCCCCCCTTGACGGCACCTGAACAATTTATGAGCCCCCCCTTCGAAAGGGTCTTAAATAATGACTCCCCTAATTTCCCTTATCCCCCCCCCCTCCCTCCCCTCCCCGGCGATAAATAATGACTGGTCCCTTACACCATTGGATACACTGAAAATTTGACTTTTTACACAGTTGACTTTTTAAAGCATTTTCCAGCCGTTCACATTGTTCCCATTTTCAAAAAGATGATTAGTTCTCGCCAATCACAGATTGAATTTGTCTACAGAATATGCTCAAGGAAGATACATGTTCGCACAGAAAAAAAAAGTCGTAACGACGAATTATAAACAAAAACAATTTATTTTCTAGTTTGGCTTAGCAATTAATCAGTAACGCTGCGCAGCTTATATCTCTGCGGGCCTTGGGTAGAAACATCTAATTCAAGTGTCGGATACAAGGGCGAGCTTCAGTCAAGGAAGGAAACAGCTCCGCACTTAACTGTGTTTCCGGCTTAGGTTTGCTCGCGCGACCAGAGTTTCGAGTTTGGTTTCGGATTTCAAGACGAATTTCAGGCATCTGGCAACAGGTGTCGCATCCGTACAGTATGGGGTTTTTGATCATAGGCCAGCGCAAACTAAATCTAAAGGAGTTGAAAACTCATCATTTTCATAGACTCATGGTGTTACTAAAGATAGTAAAGATATTTATTTCCATAACGAGGAAAATGGAAAACAGGAAGGGACTGTTAGGTTCCGCTATCACCTGTCCAGCATTAAAAGGATAATAATCATAAATTAGATAAAAGAGAAATAAGATACATACGACCAATTATATAACTAAAAGGAGCAATTGTAATATACATAAAAACAAAAAACAAATATTAAAAGCAAAAACATATTAAAAACATTTAAAAAATATTAAAAACAAAAACATTAAAAACATTTTTAAAATCTTGCAAGATCGGTCGTTTTAAGAAGTTGTCTAAAAATACGTAAGTTCGCAGAATCCACCACCTCCGACGATAAGCTATTCCAGGGTTGCACCACACGACATGATTTGAGAAAAAATATTTTCTACAGTCTCTTTTTATAGGCCCAACCATCAGTTTAAGTGCGTGTCCCCTAGTATAGCTATTGCCACAAACCACAAAGAAAAAGCTTTGGGTCAAAATCAACAAATCCCCGTAGGATGGAGAATGTTAGGAATAAATCTGCGTGCAATCGCCGCAGCTCGAGAGACTCGAGACCCAGCTTACTAAGACGCATTGAGTAAGTCAAATTGTAGTATCCCTGAAGATATTTCGTAAACTAACGCTGTACAGATTCAATATGTTTGATGTCTTTAAGATGATATGGAGACCAGACTGGGCTGGCATATTCGAGAATAGGCCGCACATAGGTTTTAAAGGTTTAATTAGAATAGGCACGTCACGAGAGATAAAGCATCTTCTCACCACAAAACCAATTGGAACTAATTCGTTTTGTTCTGCTAACTAGCTGATTACACTGGTTTGAGAAACTATGGTTTGATGAGAAGTAGACACCTAGATCCTTAACACTTTTCTCGGCCTTTAAGGCATGATTTTTATGTAAGTATGCATGATTTCTATTATTATTACCAAGATGGAAAATAAGACATTTGCTATCATTAATAGGGAGCTGCCACTTAGCTGACCATTGGAAAATGGATTCCAGAGATGCTTGAAGCAGTGCATGGTCATTAGAATCAGTAATGGGTCGATACATCTTGATATCATCTGCGAATTTTGGCAATTTAACATTTCTTGAGTTAGACGACAGGTCAGAAATGTAAGTAATAAACAACAATTGGCCCAATACTGATCCCTTTGGGACACCGCTGGTTACTGGTAAGGAAGAAGATATGGTGGTTACCAATTTTACTGCTCGAGTTCTGTTCCTAAAAAAATCCTCAAGCCACTGAAAAATTTTTCCGCTGATACCCATGTTAGATACTTTACTAGAAGTTTCGCATGTGTCACGGAATCAAAGGCTTTGGTGAAATCAATACATAAAACGTCAACAGGTTTACCGTCTTTCATTGAAAGTGTCCAGTCATTGAAACAGGTTAAGAGCTGAAGGGTCGTCGAACGACCTGGAAAAAAGCCGTACTGGTCATCTGGTATAAGATTAAATGAATACAAGTGGTTTAGAAGACCATTCCGTATAATCCGCTCAAGGATTCTACATGAAACACACGTGAGCGAATTCGTGTTTGTCAATTACCTAGTTACTATAGTTGACAGTGCACAGGAAAGGCTTAAAGCATGATCCTAATCAGATAAGCATAGACCTGGACAAAAATAAGACAGACAGATGGGTAGACGTAGTATAATGCTAAGGCTATGACTGCTTGACTTGTAAGCAGGCTTTGTACTACAGTCGTATGTATCCCTGTTAAAAACAATATTGACCAGGCAAAATTTCGTACACCACATTTTCCATGTATAAATTGCAGCTTACATATCTACTAAATCTTCAATCTAAAATTTTCTTAATGGGTCTTCTTTTTCCATCCCTCCATCCCCATGCTACTTTCGGTAGTAAGGTTCAAGTATGATTAAGTTGGCGAATGTTTTGGTGTGTGTGATATCACTTCAAAGGCCGAACCATTTGAAAGGCCGAACCATTGGGAACTTGGCGGTCTTTGAATATCACTTCTTTTTTAAATATTGTGTATTAGACTCAACTCAACTAGCCTGCAGATTTGTAATAATGTGCCACGTCAACTATAGCTTGAGTGGCCATTTTTCCAATATTTTAATTTCGTATTACTCCTTTGAGAGGCCGAACCATTTTCAACTTAGTCGCCTCTTCATCAGTTTTTGGTTTTGTTTTAAATTTTTTACGGTAATTTTTTTCTTTAGTTCATATTACTCCTTTGTAAGTCCGAACCAGTTCAACTTGGTGGCTTCTTTACCAGTTTTTGGTTTTATTTTTACATTCTGCTGTTTTTCGTGAATTGGACGTAGACATAAATATGTGATGACACACTGAATACGCACGTCAGTATACACGTTGTCTTTGTCAGAAGTTTGGCCGTCCAATCAGAAACGATGCCGACAATACTAACAATGGTTATATAACAATACTTTCGTACTTACGCGCCATCCCATGCCATTCCCATTACACCCCCAGGCATTAAACCAGAAAAGGTATGCAGTTCGTATCGTACGTACTACAGCCATTCGTCCAATTTCATAGCTGAAAGCCTTCCCGTTATCTCGGTATCGATGAATAATCATCCTATGGAAATTAACATGGGGATAAGCGGACTAAAATTAGCTAGATTATTGAGGGTCAGATTTCGCATTGAAAGCTACTTAGGTGACATTCCTTCTCAAGTTAATTTTTGTCAGGTAGGTCATTGCTCTCCATTTTACCATAGTTAAGCTTTTGTACCGCATTATTTTTTCTCAAGTAGCTGAAATGTGCTGAAATATGCTTCCAATATAATTCATATGTGCTCAAATATGCTATGGCGCCGCTTGACAATTGAATTGATGTGATGTTTGTTGTCCAACTTGGCGCGACACACTAGCGTGTGTCTAGATATTGACACTGCATGAGTTAGTGAAACCTCACAAACAATACACACAGTTTCAATTAAACAGTAAAACGTGTTGTTGATAGTTTACTAGTACAGTGCATGCAAAAGTCGTAAGAATGTTTTGGATCGATTTTGAGATATTCACTTACAAAAATAACAGCCACCTTTTTTTTTAATGGTCAAATGACTATCTGTGCTGTCAAACAGAGACAATGGTCATTCAGTCAGTAGTGAAAGACTCATCATTTCGTAGCCTAGAATTCAAAATGTAACAAAACCAATTATTTGGGTTTATCTTATATTATTAAATTAAACTATTTTAAAACAAACAGACTGCGCTTTCAAGTTTGAATAAAACAAGTTAAAAACGTAACGATAGGATTTTGAGGAACTAGTTGCAAGGCTGTACGCCCAAAAAACGCTCAGCTATATTATTCGTTTGTTACAATTAAGTGAAAAACTGATCCAGGCGTTAATTGGCACAGCCGGCAGGCAGTGCTTATTAGAGTTCGTTTGCGCACGAGAATTTTCAAAAAGTGGACTGGCGGAGGCGGAGGCTGAGGTGGAGGCGGCGCGGCTAGCAAAGTCAAAATGTTACAATGCTACAACATGTAACAATGGGGAAACAATAGGCGAGGAGCACAAGTTCGGATTGTAGCTCACTCGAACAAGATGCAACGAAATGATGCAAAAGATGCAACGAAATGAAAGAGTAGGCACAAGTTGTGTTTGTTTATGAACTGAAACCTTACGAAAAACGCGCACGCTAAATTATCATTATTGATTGATTAATTGACTAATCGCTTTTTTGCATAAGACTTGCAAAAGAAACATCCTTGAGCGATGCGAGACGACGCCGAATGAGCGAGCGTTAGCGAGCGACTCGGCTAGTTACCATTAATAAATTATATCTGTGATTGAGCCAAAAGAACGCTAATATACAGGGTGATTCAGAAAGGATGTACCAGTGCCCACCGTTTCTCCCCCATGTGCACGATCGAAATGACATTACGTGGATGTGTAGTATGGTGTGTATCTGTACATGTGCTCATGGCTGGCCGTCCACCATCCGTTCAAGGTCATCACGACACTAACTTCTACACCGTACTTCCTACGCTACCAGTGTACACTGGAAAGTTGTAGAGAACGGTGAGCCAACGCTAAAGCAAAGAAACAGATTGAAAATCGGACCATTAGGGACTTCAAACAAGTTAGTCTTAATAGCTGCACTGCATGTCTTCAGGATGTCTAGCAGAGAAATCGCCGTACCAATACGGGATACAGAAAGAGGTTTTCTTACCTAGGCAGAAACGTGTGGTGCGTTTTCCACAAAATTGGAAATTGGAAATTGGAAACGGTGGGCACTGGTCCATCCTTTCTGAATCACCCTGTATACGTTTGCAGATGACACTATAATGGTCTCTATAAATTCAAATTATAAAATTTACAAAAGAATTTTAATATGGTAAATGGATGGTTAATCGATAATGAACGTTATATAAGTCAGGATAAAATAATCCAAGTAGACATTACAGTATACAATACCTGTCAATTTTCTCATGATGCTGTGTTACATCCTTGAGTTTTTAAGTTTCGTAGATCCGTACAACTTGGGAACCCAACTGTGCATTCGTGCAGTCCTCCATAAAAGGAGCACACGAAAACAAACTATCATTTCTTCTCTCTCGATATGTCAGAAGGTGACTCAGAGGGAAGGTACGATTCAAGTATCGTATATTTTTCCTAGACAAAAGAAACAAATTTCAGCCGGCCTTCATGGGGGCCGGCAAATTTACGTTTCTTGTTGCCGCTGGAAAATACTGCATTGACAGTACACCTCGTCAAATTAGGTGGCGGGAACCTTCTGAGCGAGTTCCCTTGGGTTCCAAACTGGTGTTCGCTGGAGTCAGAGACTTCCTGAGCCTAAAATATTAAAATTCTTTTGGGTTATGGAATTTCCGTTACACCTGTTGTTGTTATTTTTTTTTTAATTCAGTGGTGGTGAACCATATGTGGGGTGTAGAATAAGATTTTTTTTTGGAACTCTCTTTTGCTCAAAGAGAAAGAGGAAATTGTCTGTACTTAGAGAAAGGGAAGAAAAGTTGTTAACCTCCTTTTTGTGGAGGATCTTGGCACTTTCGTCGGCGATAATCTTTGATAAAGCTGGGATGACGATCAATTGTGGTCGTTCATTGTTTTTGACGTCGGATTCCTGAAGAGTTGTCAGGTGCGGGACTCAGTGGGCTGAATCGGTTGACTATGGTTGAATTTTACTGCATCGGAGGCTTGCTGTATAGGCTCCAAGGAAAGCCGTCTTGTTAGTGAGAAGGTGAATTGAGCAATGTTGCTTTCGTTCATGAATGGTTTCAGCAGAGATTAGAGGAAAACAGACAGGTTTCAATCTGGAAAAATCCATCTGGTTGCAGGTCGTCCCATCCTAATAGGTTTTTTTGAGAGAGGGGATTTGGTCGATGTCTAAGAGGCTGGTGATACTTGATGCCTTGGACATGGGGATCAGTGCAGAGCAATTAGCGACAAAGGCTGAGCCTTTTGCCCCTTCCGTGAAGGGTCGTTGAGGAATTTCGGCAGGTTGTAGCAATTCAAGTTGCTTGTTCCTTACTGCTTTTTTTGAACGGAAACATTGGTGGTGCGATGGGATGGTGTTGAGATGAACATAGCCAGCGCTAAAAGGGCCGGAATGAAAATGCAGCTTGGCAAGTGGAGAGACGGCGCCACCGTCCAGAGGTCTGGCTGATGGGTGATCCAGACAGGCGGAGAAAACACGACGTGGGGGATTTGCGTCCCCAATGTGAGGAAGCAAAATCCAAGCCTTATCTGCCGACCCAGCTTACAGTGTCTTAGCACCTAACAACATTAACACCAAGACCCGATTTTAGAGCCAAAACCCTAACACCCTGCGAACCTTCAAAACCAATCATGATCCTTGCTCTAACAAAGATAGTCGATGATGAACCCGAACGACTCCTTTGAGCTACGGAAAGGCAGAAAAAATGCTATTCCTACCAGTTGAGAAAACCTCACTGAGACTTAGGCAGCAACCATCACACAATGGATCAGGAAAACCATCATCAATGCTTACGAAGATCAAAACATAAACTGCTCTGACAGCGGCATAAGAGTGACAGCGCACGAGTTAAGGACAATCTCCACATCATGGGAACGCCACAACTTAGTTCCAGTTCAAGACATCCTGCAGCTTCATGGCGAAGTACTTTCGTATTTACGTTTCATTACCTCAGAGAGATGATGAAGCAAGCCAATGGACTACACCGTCTGCCCCATCGTAGCAGCCAGATGTGTCATCAACCCCCCCCCCCTTAAGCACTCAAACGTAGAAGCAAGTCAATCTATCAAGACGGAAGCAAGATCCTCCCTCATCTTTAAAACCAACGGTCCTTTTCAGAGCCACCAATTTTTACGAAAGGGATCCAAAATTGCTGTTTACCATTACTTATCTGTATAAATAAAACTGTAAAACTGTAAAACTGTGAACTGTATCTGTAAAAGTGCGAAGTCTTTAAAGGTTTTGGGGGAAAGCCAGATCGTTACCCTAGGGGACCCATTAGGGTAGTGCCACTGTTATTTGACGAGGTCTGGGTCTGTAAAGGCAAAATTAACAGGTTAAGTAAGTTTTCTGCTCCGGCAATAAGAAACGTTATTTTTCTGGCCCCCAGCTAGGCCGGCTAAAATTAGTTTCTTTTGCTTAAGGAAAACGTACTTAACCGAACCCACCCTACCTCCCTTCTTGAGTCACCACCTGACATATCGAGAGGAAAAGGAACGGCCATGCGAACGCGCTTTTATAGAAGAGGGTCAATGTGCTCACGCATGCGCAACTGTGTTATGATGCTGGTGGCTACAAGGAACCGAAAAACCGCCAGAGAAACGCAGCATTGCGAGGATCGAAAGAAATTTAACAGGTTAAGTATGTTTTCCTTTGGCAAAAGCAAAGATTTTTAACCGGCCTCCTATTTTTTTGGTCCTCCTAAGCAAAATTCTGGAGCACCACTGCTTTAAAAAACGTCCTCCCTACAGTACGTCGAGTCACTGGTGGGGTTAATAAATATCAGGAATTAAAACTAATTACTAAGGGTTTTGATCTTATCTTAGACAGCTGATTCCAGTTCCAGTGATGAATGCCAATGCAAAAATGCAAATAAAAAACGTAAAAACTGCCTCTGTAGCGGTCGAGTATAATTGATTTTAACGCACTACTTTCAAGATTTTCCTTAACAGCATTTTAATCAATTGTATCGTAAATATCTCTGCTTTGTAAAAAAAAAAAAAAAAAAAAAAATGGATTCGTCGGGCTGACACTCTCACCCTGAAGGTATGTGATTTTTAGCACCATTCCAAATTTCTACAAACTTGTAATTGTAAACATGGCAAACATGATAGACTGCCATGTTTACAAGTGCATTAAAGTAAAACTTGCTGTAAACAGTAAACAAGCTTCGTCACCACCGGACAAAGTTAATACGATGGCACTTCGGACTCTTTTAGTTGACTTCTACATGAAATGAAATCTACACGAAATGAAATAATAATGATTTTTTTATCATTGCATGTGATACTTAGAATTAAAGTGCGTCGTCAGACGGTAAATATTCACACTAAGCATTCGAGAAAATTGTGTAAATTGAGGAACCTCACAAACCGCCTCCCATCTCTTGGTAATTTTTTGAACTATAAAAGAAACCTCACCAACCCTTGGGTCGTTAGCAGGTCCTCCCATACCCTTACACCTATGGAAGAAAATGTTTTGGCTAAAGACCTTAACTTTGCTGTTTATCAACACCCGATGAAAGTGTGGCCCCGGTTTATGGCTGGTACTGAGGCTGGCCATAAACTGTTACCCCAGGCTGAAGCAGTGGGGTCGGATATTATGTGCGATGTTAGGAAATGGTCTTATTAATCCAACACTTTTAAACCTAATCTCACTAAGAATGAGTCCATGGTGTTGAAGGAGCTGCGCTCTAACCCAAATGTCAGTATTTGCCTGCAGACAAAGGCAACGCCACGGTAGTTTTGGATAAATCTGACCTGCATCGTAAGATTTCGGACCAACTTCAAAGTCCGTCCCGATTTGAGAAACGTCAAGGAGCCTCTACTTACTCGTATAAAACTAAAGTTAACAAATGCCCTGATGGCGGCTAAAGTTATTGATGGTCCTACCAAATACAAAATGAATGTAAACTTTTCTGTGCATCCACATGTCTTTGCAACCTATAAGGAGCATATAGAGGGGTACGATCCGTCTTATTGCAGTGGTGCAGCATAGTGGTCTCAATGATTTTGTTACCACAATTCTTACATCTAACGTTAAGTGTCAATTCCCTGAAATTAAGTGTCAATTCCCTGCAAGCTAATTTAAAGCTCAATTGGGAGCCATCGAACTTGATCCTGGTGCCCTCGTTGGAGCCCTCGTCCCTTTGATGTCAAGTTGCTCTTCCCCTGAATTAATCAAACCCCTTTCCTGCAAAATTTGAATGACAAATACAAAAACTCGAATATTCTTCTAACTTAAAAGGACTAATCCTGACAGGTGGTCAATGTGGTCAACACAATTTTTGAAATAACCTACGTGAAATACGGAAATGATTTTTTTGCTCAGGTGTTGGGGTGCATGCAGGGTCCTCCATCTCGACCTTCTTGTGTAATCTGGTCTTGGATAAACATGACAAGTCGGTCAATCACAGCTTTGTCGACCAAATATACTATTGGAGTAGGTATCTTGATGATCTTTTCTCTTGGCTGAAGAGTGATACAGATACTCCCGCGATCCTACAGCACCTCAATGGATTTTACCATTCTCTCAGCTTCACGATTGAAAGAGAAGATGAAAGAGTGTCACTGCCTTTCCTTGACATTCGAATCCAAAGGAACGTTAACACTAGCATCAGCCATACCTCGCACTACCCTAAGTCTCCACAGACTTCCCGCACAATCCAATACAATTTGTCCACCCCCCGTATGTGCTAAGATGGATACTGCAAGGTGAACTGAAAAGGGCCTTCTCCCACTGCTCTAACCAACAGGACAAGCATTTGGAAAGATTAAGAATTGAAAAAAAGTTTGAATGGTTACCCCCAAAAAGTGATTGAGAGGTGCGTAAAAGAGATGCACCCTGCCTTCCCACCCTAAACAAGATCGACCTGGTGGATTGGACGATTCTCCCATACATTCCATGGCTGTATGAAATGGCCGGGAGAATCCTGGGTTGGCAGTGAGTGAAGGCTGTCAGTTGGACCCTAGGTACCATCCGTCAAGCTCTCAAGCCCCCTCCACCCAAATACTACACCCGGTGGCTCACAATCTGCAGGCGAATTGGGGAACTCTGGCATTATTCACACCTGTGCCTCAGTGACTGAAACCTTGAGTAAGCCAGAGTTTGACGAAAGAAGAGACCTGATTTACGCCATCAAATGCATAGATTGCAGGGGTGTACCTAGGACAGTGTGGTAGAGTAATGAAGACACAAACTGGATCTTGGAGGTGCTATTCTTAAGGGAGATATATCGTATGCTGATGCTATTCAGAGGATACGAAACGTACCCTGGATGTCGAAAACACTGAAATTACCTACTGTTGGCCATCAACAAAATAAAAAAAATTCGTGGTTATGACGATCTGGGTAAATCTGGAAACAATTTGAAAATAAACAACGTATACAATTGTGACGTTATTTCAACATGGCTGGTTGAACCAGCAGCAGGCAATGTGGGTTTATTAATCTTTGATGTATATAAGTAGCAGTAAGGGCTACTTTTGGATTTTGTATGGATGTGGCATATTTGTAATTGCTGCTTGTTTTTTTATTTTTAGTTACCAAGTTAAGCTGCGAAGCTTAACAGCGTCGACAATTTTAATAAAACTGTTTTGTATTCTTCGTGGGTGTTTCACTGAGTCGGACACTGAACCTTGCTATGAATGCAAGCCCCACGCGTCATCCGTCACGTGCGAAAGTGCCCCGTGTAGATGTACCTTTAGGCCGTCGACCAATCTTCACTAAAAAATGTTGAAATCTGGTGAACTTAACTGTATTCTAATTCAGCCAGTTAACCTACTCGACTTTTAATTATTATCAAAAATCAATTTTAATAATCTTTAAGGTATTAGAATAAAAGTAACACACCAAAACTAACGAAATAAAACAAATTACAAAATTAAAACCAAACCAAAAACCTATAAAGAGGTGACCTAGTTGAGAATGGTTCGGCCTATAGGCAAAAGGTAGTATCAAATTGTGGAAAACCAATTTCTTGTTGACGTGCCACTTTATTACACATATGCACGGTAGTGGAATTGAGTCTAATTCACAAGTTTAAAAAAAGGACTGATATCATATCAAAAACCAAAACTGGTAAAAGGGGCCGCTAAGTTCCAAATGGTTCGGCCCTTCAAAGGAGTGATATCAACACACCAAAACATTCGCCAATTTAATCGCACCGCTTAATAGTTCAAAGGTTAAATGAAAACTAGAACATTGCTACTTTGGGTAGCAATGTTCAAGTTTTCATTTAACGTCCAAAGTATTATTCAGTGCGATTAAGTTGGCGAATGTTTTGGTGTGTTGATATCACTCCTTTGAAGAGCCGAACCATTCGGAACTTGGCGGCCCCTTTTAACAGTTTTGGTTTTTGATATGATATCAGTCCTTTTTTTTTAAATTGTGTATTAGACTCAACTCCACTACCGTGCAGATGTGTAATAAAGTGGCACGTCAACAAGAAATTGGATTTCTACAATTTGATACTACCTTTTGCCTATAGGCCGAACCATTCTCAACTTGGTCATCTCTTTATAGGTTTTTGGTTTGGTTTTAATTTTGTTGTAATTTGTTTTATTTCGTTAGTTTTGGTGTGTTGATATCACTCCTTTGAAGGGCCGAACCACTCACAACTTGGTGGCCTTTTCACCAGTTTTTGGCTTTGTTTATTTTGCTTTGTTTTTAGAGTTGGTTTATTTTTCGTGAACTGGACGTAAATACAATTTCTTTGGCAACGTTGTTTAGATTTATCCAGGGGCCTAGCAGCCTGTGTTATTTCTCGCTCGCCGCCGTGTGACTTTGAAGGGTCACGTGATCAACGCATACCGTGGCAAAAGCGACGATCGGCGAGCGAAGGAATACAGTGAAAATAACAGTAAAAATTCGATTTGTCCAGTTAACCTACAGCATACAAAGCTTTATGACTTTAGCTGGCAATTTACAATCGTACTATTTTCATGTACACCTTTGGGCATAAAAAACGATCGCTTTCGTTATACTGGGGCTTTAAACAATGCCACTCAACAATGCCACTCTTTGAGGTCAACAATGGAGAATTTCTTCTACCTTCAGCAACGTGTGTTCTTATTTACAACAATGAAAAAGTTTGCATTGTTGTCGGGCTACTTGAACCTCGATACAGTGCGATCATTTTTTATGCCCAAAGGTGTACACAACGATCTGCGTAAATAAAACTTATTTATTTGGCAGAAGATCATATAAAATTAATAGTTTTGAACATTTAAAAAACATGTTGCTGTTTCTTATTACGCAGTAAATTCCAGTCAAAGCATAACAAAAAGCGAAAAGAAAAAAAAACAATAGGCCGAACAGAAGTCTAATTCAGCAGTCTAAGCAATTCCCCTCCACCCCCCCCCCTCCCCAAAAAAAACTATTTTAATTTTGTTTTGGCCAGAAACTTGAACAGAATCTTGGACCAAAAAAAATGGCCGTGCGGGTAACAAAACGGCCTAGGGGCAAAGTACAAAAGTAGCAAGCAGTGCCTCCCCCCCAATAGTATTTTTTTTTTTGGGGGGGGGGAAGTTTCTTGCTAATTTGTATGTACTTTGTTCCTGGGCCGTTTTGTTACCCGCACGGCCATTTTTTTTGCTACTTTTTTACTTTGCCCGTGGGCCGTTTTGTTTTGTAAGTACAAAAATAATCAATTCCCCCCTTCCCCCCCAAAAAAAATTATTTTCCATTTTTTTTTTGGGGGGGGGATTGCTAGCTACTTTTGTGTTTTGCCCCTGGACCGTTTTGTTGCCCCCGGGCCTTTATTTTGTGCCCCAGCACCTTGATTCCCCAATGGGCAGAAAAAAAGGGCATCTAGAGTTTAAATAAAGTGCATTTTGGGTAGAGGGGGCAGGGGGAAGGGCATGTGCCCCTATGTTAATTTTTGTCAGATGGGTCATTGCTCTTGATTTCAACACAATTTAAGCTTTTGTACCGCAATATTATTTTCCCCCAAGTACCTGAAATGTGCCCAACTAATGCTTCAAGATATAAGAAACTTCTTATATCCCAACTGCTTCAAGATATGGCGCCGCGCGCCGCGCTACAATGGTTTACAACCTCGACAATTGAATTGATGTGATGTTTGTTGTGATGATTGTTGCCTAACTTTGTACGATACACTAGCGTGTGTCTAGATCTAATGAAAGACCGGTAACTTCATTTGTTTATTGCTCTTTTTTTAAAAGTTCTTGCAAAAAAAGCTACCTATTTATGTATTAAAATTACAATTTTTAAATATTAAAACTGAACGAGTGACGACTACATGTTGGTTTTTTGTTGTTGTGCTTCTTTTTATTTTAAGAACAGCCAATTGCTTGTTCCAAATATGGATAACCCATAAAGCCATCGTTTTAAAAAAGAAGAAAAAGCTATATAAAGCTATTACACGAAATTTTACATTTAGCGTTATTTTTTTTTATACACGTTAGAGACAATCAAAATTTGAAAAGCTGAATATCATTAAAAGTGTACTTCTGTCTTTTCTCCCATCAAGCATTGCTGCTGGCTCCATCTGGTTGCCGACCGCTTGGAGCCGAGTATTGATCTCCGCACTCTCCTTCCTCCGCTAGTGAGGGCTTGAGTGAAGAGACCGAGGAAATGTGTGGCCATTTAAGCTCACTATTCATAAGCAAGTACTGCAAACAACCAGCGGCGTCTAAAACACTAAGTGAGATGTAGCCCTGTCTGAAGGATGACCAAGTGTTTTCGGGACGGACATTAAGAAGTGACGTAATCGGCCTAATGTCACTCGGCACGTGCCAAACCACAACACGGTACCACAACTGATAACGAATTTTTTTCGTTAACAATCGTGATGGCTGATCACAGTACATTGTGGCTATGGTGGCTACTGTTTGTATTGCAAAGTACACCCACTATATCGTTTGCTTGTTTGGATGCGACCAGCCAGCCGACGACACCTCATGATCGACGATTCCACATGGCGATCGATCACGTGGCCTTAGATACGAGCCAAGGTTTTGTTCCTGGGACCACCTACACAGGTGAGTGGCTCACTCCTGTTGCGCCTCAATCCACCTGGCTCAATACTCTTTTAAAATAATTACAGCTGCTCCATTACACTGTCATTCCAGTAGCCACTTATAGCATTGTAGTGAAAGCTTTACTTAACATTTTTGAAGCTTGTCAAAAAATAAATAAATAAACCAGCTAAATAAATAGACGGCTACCTGAAATAGGAACGGGTACGTAATATTTTAACCTGTACTTTCCTTTTTCAGTTAGCCGTTTATATGAGTGTTTGTAAATTGGGCCGTTACCTAGTTGACAAAGTTGCCGTACATTTTCACAGAAGGCGGCAGAGAACGTGAAAAGCCAAAGTATTATTTTTTTTTTTAATGTGATTATTTTCCCGTATTTGTTTAAAGATTTGCAATTTTCAAAAAAATTTGTAACGTACCAAGTACAAGCAGGGTCGGGCCAACGTCAGCGAACCTGGGGGGCCCGCGTAATTTTTAATAACCTCCCTCCCCCCCCCCCCTGTCCCCCCCCTTCAAAAATTGAGAACTTATTTTGTAGTCTACAACCTTTAATTGTGGTATTTATGGTACAGTATACTCATAGTTGTTGATAAATATTATTTTTTGTTGTTAATTAGTGCGAATTTAAAAGAGAATGTGTCACTCCTGTTTTTTTTTTTTGGGGGGGGGGAAGGGTTGGGGGAGGATTAGGTATGACACGGCCATGACAACAAGATAGCTGCAAACATAACTGTCTTTCTCGGATTAGGGAGAGTCCCAAAATCAAGCACATGTAGGGGAAAGCAGGAAGAAAATGTCGTGGCGCGTGCAAGTGTGGGTGCAGTATGTGTGTTAAAAATATTAATTGCCTTCTGCACAAAATCTCTTTCTGGCTCGTAACCAGGTATTACCAGGAAGGGGGGGGGGGGGGCTATCCACAGATCGGGTACAAAAACATCAAAGTGGCCGGAATAAGTAGGGTATGCTTGCAGTAGCACAAATGGCGATTTGGTTATTGATCGCTGATCAGGCACAAAGAAGCACAAAGAAATGAAGATAAAAGAACATTCTTTGCAATGAAAGAGATGAGAAGTAACACGCAAAGCTGAAGAAACAAAAAAAAAATTAACGTGTCACCACGATCTTGCAAAATGAACTCGGTTTCTCATAGCGTCCATAGCACAAGAACAGCATACAAAAAGAGGAAGAAAAAAAAAAGTTCTCTCAACTGAGACATGGTTCATGCGGATGGTTAAATGCGAATAAAAATGTATAGTATTTTATGAGTAAAACTTGGCAATAGGAAGTATTAATTTTAGCTGTCGAAATATCCATGATTCAGTGTTTCATTGCATGTTTCGTGAACTACGTTTGTAATTTTTGAAAATTTGTATTTTAGCTTTAATTATTACTACATTTTGCGTCCGCGTTTGTGTTCCTGTATTTATTGATGGGGGAATATTTTTTACTACTGTGGATGTGGCAGGAGTTAGCAGAAACAAATACGTCAGTATTCCTTGTTACTGATTGTTATACTTGAAATAAAAATATATTAACTGAACAAAAAACGGCTTCGCCGTTTAGAAAAAAAGATAAGAGTTCGTATGCCCATACTCACAGCTGTCAAGGAACACGAATAAAAACGGATTAGAGTTCACTCGAACGCTACGAACAATAATTTGAACTTCAATTCCAGGTAACAAGGATACATTTTATTCAATGGTTATGTCAGAAAGTGAACACTGTTTGTATTTGAAATGTTTAATGTTTGTGCATGTGCATGCACTTAATTTGTGTATTACACTGGCTTTTTTCAAAATTTGTCTGCGTTTTACATTTTAAGTCTGATTATTTGTGAGTGGCTAGATTTGTATTTTGTGTGTAGGCTGGCATGTGACAATCCTTGTTCCCTGGAATTGGAGTTCAAATTATAGTTCGTTGCGTTCGAGTGAACTCTAATCAGTTTTTATTCGTGTTCCTTGACAGCTGTGAGTATGGGCATACGAGGTCTAATCCTTTTGTCTATTCGCCGTTTTTTGTTCAGTTAATTTGTTGGCTTTTTTCTCTATATTTTTATTGTAATAGCTATGGTGTGGTCTACCATGTGTACGGTATGTCTGTCCACTGTACATCCAATTTTGTTTGCGAAAAAACGAAACATTAGAAATGCGTATTTCTGTTCAGGTTCTGCCCAAGCTTTTTTCCATGTTTGTTATTTGATGGCAACACACTAGCGTGTTTGTAGAGTATCAACTGATGGATAGTTGATTCTGCATTGTTGCAAGCAGATGCAGTATTATGGCGAACAATCGCGGTGACAATTCAACTAGCTTCCCGAAGCCTGCATTGAAGAAGTAAATAAATCGCAGAGTCATGTCGGCCGTCCAATTTTGAGAGGCCTCAAAATTATAGACTTTGCACCATACGGTTTAAAATTGGAAGATTAAATCGAAAACCAAGACCATTTCATTTTGGTTCTCGACAACGATTGACTATATTTAATGGATTCGCCCCGAAGCTACTACGACAAAGTTACTTTCCCCGTGCCCGAGCATCGTTGCATCTTGTTCGAGTGAGCTACAATCCGATCTTGTGCACCTCGCCTATTGTTTCCCCATTGTTACATGTTGTAGCATTGTAACATTTTGACATTGTTAGCCGCGCCGCCTCCGCCCCCGCCACCGCCTGTCCACTTTGAAAATTTTCGCAGCCCCAGTAAATAACAGCCCCCGCCTGTCCACTTTGAAAATTTTCGTGCGTAAACGAACTCTAATAAGCACTGCCTGCCGGCTGTGCTAATATAATTGCCTGAATAGAAAGAAAATCTACCCCAAAACAAAACTTGTTGAGAACTCCCGCCAAGCTTTTCGGCTGTGTGAAGTCATGATATCAAACGCCAAGCTCTTTCGCCAAGTTAATCCCACCGAGTAATAATTCGAAGGTTAAATGAAATACACGAAAATTGCTTACTGCGCAATTTTCAGTTATTTCATTTAACATTTGAATTCTTTGTCAGTGGGATTAGCTTGGCGAAAGAGCTTGGTGTTTGATATCACGACTTCACACGGCCGAAAAGCTTGGCGGGAGTCCTTAACAAGTTTTGTTTTGGGGTAGATATCACAACTGTTTGGTCCAAATTGATGAA
Organism: Lithobius niger; assembly: GCA_023313725.1. Taxonomy (NCBI): domain Eukaryota; kingdom Metazoa; phylum Arthropoda; class Chilopoda; order Lithobiomorpha; family Lithobiidae; genus Lithobius; species Lithobius niger. The sequence goes on from JAHWFP010096285.1 coordinate 22,500, forward strand.
TCCATTTTTTTTTTCTTAGAAATTGTGAGATGGAAACCCCAATCTAATTTTCTGCTCCATTTATTATTATTTTTTGCTTTCATTCCGTTTTGACTACAGCAGTCACCTTTAGTCATGTGATTAGTATTTATTATTAGTATAATACCGTATCTCGTCTAAACAGTTAACTGTTTCGTTATCGGTATTACTTTGGTTCCATTTTTTAGGGGAGAGGCGGGGCTTTACTTCCGTTACCTTAAGTATTAAAGTAACTTTAAGTATTTGTTTTGGTAATTCGTTCTATTTTGGGTACCATACAGTTCAGTTTAGTTTTTTTTTTTAATGTTTTGTATCTGTAAATAATGGTTTCCTGGCAACACTTTATTTTCATTCCACCATATGCAGCTGGCATTGGCTGATTGGCATTGTTTCATAATAACAATGTTTAAAGCGATGTAAAACAAACATTTTGGTCGTTTAGAGCTCCCTAACCACTGAACCACTTGAGTAATTAAACAGGTCCATATGGAAAGGGAACATCTACAGAGCAATGCCTGTAAAATGAGCTAAGAACCACCTTTATTTACCGCATGGAAGAATTTGTTTTCGTGAAACAAAAATGACGTTACCAGTAACTAGTAATACCCCAAAACAAAATTTGTTAATGATTCCCGCCAAGTTTTTCGGCCGTGTGGAGTCATGATATCAAACGACAAGCTCTTTCGCCAAGCTAATCCCACCGAGTAATAGTTCGAAGGTTAAATGAAATATATGAAAATTGCTTATTGCCCAATTTTCAGTTATTTCCTTTAACTTTTGAAGCCTTAGTCGGTGGCATTAGCTTGGCGTTTGATATCACGACATCATACGGCTGAAGAGCTTGGCGGGAATCTTTAACAAGCTTTGTTTTGGGGTAGATATTAGATATTTTTGGTCCAAATTGATGAAATCCTTTATTTTTTTTTTTAGTAATCATGAGATGGAAACACCAATCTAGTTTTCTGGTCCATTTTTTTTTGTGGGGGGTGGGGGGGGGGGGCGTTCATTACATTTAGAGGACAGCAGGCACGTTTTTTTTCGGACGATTAGTATTTCTTATTAGTTCTGCAGGTGCACGGATTTATTTAATGTTCAGTTTTGGCATTGTTGCACAATAACAATGCAACAATGTTTAAAACAATGTAAACAAACTAACCACTGAACCACTTAACCAATTAGAAAAGGCCTCGTGCAAAGGACACATCCCCAGAACAATACATGTAAAATGAGCTAAGAACCAGTTTTATTTACCGCATGGAAGAAATTATTTTTGTGATACAAAAAAATGGCCTAGTTAGTCAGTTTTAGGCAACTATCAACGTTATTCACGTCGTTTTTTTTAAACAAGAAAACAACGTTAAATTGTGTCACTAAAACTGACTTTTAAGTTGTCAGGCGACCAAAGTCTCCCGATCCAACAAGTTTCAACCTTTTCTGTCGCGTAATTATTTGTCCTCACATGCCTGAAAACAGCCAAACTGCCTTATCTGTAAAGACACAACGTATCTAGTGATCGCCGTGCTTATATATATATTTTAACTCGATAGGTGTTATCGTTTATCATCTTGGCGGGGGCCACACAAGCGTCTATGTAAAACAAAACAAAAACTTGTTAAGGATTCCCGCCAAGCTTTTCGGCCGTATGAAGTCGTAATATCAAACGCCAAGCTATTTCGCCGAGCTAATCACACCGAGTAATAGTTTGAAAGTTAAATGAAATATATGAAAATTGCTCACTGCGCAATTATCAATTAATTCATTTAACGTTTGAAGTCTTAGTCGGTGGGATTAGCTTGGCAAAAGAGCTTGGCGTTTGATATCATGACTTCACACGGCCGAAAAGCTTGGCGGGAAATCCATTTGTTTTTCTTAGCAGTTGTGAGATAGACACGACAATATAGTTTTCTAGTCCATTTCTTTCTTTTTTTTGGCTTTTGTTACATTTTGAGGACTGCAGTCACGTTTTAGTTTTTTGTACAGCTGTACCGGCTGAGAAAATTATTGCAACGACTTGATCCGTCCGTCCGTCGCTTTTTAGTCTTCTGTACAGCCGTACCGGCTGAGAAAACTACTGCAACGACTTTGTCCGTCCGTCCGTCGCTTTTTTTAACTTCGCAACGGTACCAGATATTGACATTTGTTTACAACATTAGATTCAGTGTGAGAAGTTAGTTAAATAACATGGCAAATTAAAACGTCGTTACTTCCTCATAGCTAGTAGACTTCTTCGACGTAACTAAATTAAATAATAACATATGATCGTTGAATTAAAATCCTAAAATAAAATCCTCATAAAAACAAATGGATTTTATCTTCGTTTAATATAGTCTCGTCGCATTGTTGCATGAATGAATAGGCTTACCGTCGAACCAAATTCTCCATTAGGCCTATCTGCTACTAACAAAATTAAAACTGCATTTTTTAAATAGGCCTAAAAAATGAAAATTAGGCCTAAGATCATGTTACCATGGCAACGTCAAGTTGCTACGAGTCGCTGTTGGCTTCATCAACAGCGTCTGTCTCGTCACTTCCCTACTACCACTGATCTATATAGGCTACATTGCGCGTTACGTTGTAATACTGTAACTGTGTGCCTGAAGGCGCACTGTGTTGCAAAAATGAATAGGCTTATACTATACAATCCATATTTCCGTTAGCTGCTACTTCCAAAATTAAAACTACTGGTTAAAATTAGGCCTAAAAGCTGACAATTACGCCTAAAATTTAAAATAGGCCTAAAAGCTAACACATTTTTAACCGGCAATTGTGATAGCTACTGCTTTTAGATTAGTATAATAGAGATAGCTGTTGTATTGCATGATAGAGGTGTGCGCCTTAATATTGGAAGTGGAGGAACTGAACAGAAGACCGGTGCGACTTGGCAGTCGCTGTAGCCGCTTGTTTCAACTTCGCAACGGTACCAGAGAGAGATGACCATGGCTTTTTACAACGTTAGATACAGTATGAAAAGTTAGTTAAATAACATGGCAAATTAAAACATCGTTACCTCCTTATAGCTAAGACTTCTTCGAGGTAACTATAAATTAAATAATAACATTTCTTCGTCGAATTGAAATCCTAAGGATTTGCGTTAATGCACTCGTAAATAAAGCATTTTACCTTCGTTTAAAAGAGTTTCGTTGCATTGTTGCATGAATGAATAGGCTTACCGTCGAACCAAATTCTACATTAGGCCTATCTGTTACTTACGAAATTAAAACTGCAGTTAAACAAAGTATAAGGACTAAAAACGAAAATTGGGCCTAAACTCACGTTACCATGACAACGTCAAGTTGCTACGAGTCGCTGCTGGCTTTATCAACAGTGTCTCTCCTGTCCCTTCCCTACTACCACTGATCTATATAGGCTATGTTGCGCGTTACGTTGTAACACTGTAACTGTGTGCCCGGAGGCGTACCGTGTTGCAAAAATGAATAGGCTTACTGTACAATCCAAAATCCGTTAGCTGCTGCTTACGAAATTAAAGTTGTAGGTAAAAATTAGGCCTAAATGCTGACAATTACGCCTAAAATGTAAAATAAGCTTAAAAGCTAACACATTTTTAACCGGCAATTCGGATGGTTACTGCTTTTAGATTATACAGTATGTCTCAGAAGTCCTGAACCAAGTAGGCCTATATGGTATAGGCCTATAAAATGTAGGCCTATACGAAGTATGCATATACCATATTAGGCCTAAGGTGTACAAATCAGCAAACTACTAGCAAAATATGCACCTAATGGGAGTAGCAAATGTCTTCCACAATAGCCGTTCACTAGCAGTAACACCAGTACATTACTGTATCACTGTATCACTCGAACCCAGGACCTCTGGGTGTAGTATAGGCCTTATACCATTGGCCTATACACTGTATAGGATAGGCCTATACCAGATTGGCCTGCCTGGTTCAGGACTTCCTAAACATAATGTATAATAGTGGTAACTGTTGCAATGCGTGATAGACAAGTACGCATCACCACTGGTAGTGGCAGAACTGCACAGAAGACCGGATGCGACTAGGTATAGTAGCTGTAGCCGCTTGTTTCATACGATTAGTATTTCTTATTAGTAGTGCAGTATCTCCTTGAAAACGCACGGATTTATGTAATGTTCAGTTTACTGGCGTTTGCCAACCAGCATTATTTGCTGATTGACATTGTTTTAAGAGGAAGTGCAAGCCCTTTGGTTATCGCAATTCTGACTACTAGATGGCGTTAGCGTCTACAACGTATTTCAGTTACGATTTTAGTTCCACTTTTTCTCAGTTATTTTCCAACGGAATAGTGTCAATCTTGTTTCTAATGAAAGAGAATCGAATTGTTTAGAGAAGTGTGGAGCCAAAATCATCTAAAATATATTTTTGCACTTTGGAGCAATATTTTAAGGTTGGCTAATTGAAAGATAAATAAAATCTGTAAACGTGATTGCCATCCAATATCTAGGAATTAATCCTTTTCCTCGTTAAAAAAGTGTTACTAATTTAAAATTAAACAACAAAATACCATAATATGCAGGTGTTGTTTGAAAAAATCGTACCTACTCTAATCGGATTCGAACGCAGAACGGGTGTTAAATGTGACGACGCATGTTGACAAAGAAGGGCTGGATAGCAGTTCCAACGCTCGTCAGATCCGTGTGTTCTGAAATCTGAGCAAAATGACGTTTCATATATGTATGGAAAGCTATCGACGTAAAACTGTGGCATAATTCATTGATAAATTATGCAGCTGAATACCCATCTTTCCCGTTCTTGGATTGCATTAGTTGCCCGAAAGAGTGGGAAAACTAGAAAATAAATGTTTATGTTCCTGTAACGTGGATAAAAACAAAACCTTGTTCAAAAATGATTTATACGTGGATAAAAATAAAACCTTGTTCAAAAATGATTTATAAAGGCAGAAAATGCCGCAAAAAATACTAAGTTAAAAAAAAAACATGTAACTTTCCGAGGATAGTCTCATGTCCTCAGAAATTTTTGTGTTGTGATTTGTTGGTTTTTCATGTCACATTATGATTGGGCTGGCGGCAGTTGCTAGCATGCCCTGCAATTCCAAAATGCAGTTCTGTGTATTTATTACTTATAATGTATTATTTGTTTCCAGTTGGGGAAGTAAGTTCTTCCCCCCCCACTGACCCCATAATTTGTCAGTCCCACCTTCCCAAGTGAAGAGTTGCCATTGTCGAATAATTGTGGGGGGGGGGGGGGGGGGGGGGGGGGGGGGGGGGGGGGGGGGG
>JAHWFP010096285.1:28232-46229 GCA_023313725.1 Lithobius niger
CTCAGCACTCAGGACACCACCATATAAAAAGTAATTAAAAAATTGCAGGCTAAAACTTGAAATCAAATGAATAGACAGAGCTTTTATTTTTTAAATTTAGTTTTATATAATTATATATATAGCAACTTTGCAATATATGTGTAGCCGAAGTTATTTTGTGTGTTTATGGGGCTCATTTTACATATAAATTGTATTGCAATGAAGCAGTTACGGTCGGTTACGGTCAGGTTGAATTAAACGGAATAAAAGTGCCCAGTGTGGCTGCCTTGAAATAAAATCCTTGGCTGTTTCAAGATGTGCCCTCTGTCGGCCCCCCAAACAATTCAGTCCTGACGCCGTCACTGCTGGTGGGAATTTTACTTTCTACATAAAGGGAATTTCCCCCATGTTATTAGATGTCCTCTCATTATTAGTTACTGATGGTAAGCGTCATTTAAAATGCGGTGTAGAGTAACCAAACAAAAAATACAACTGCGAATGCTATAACCACAGCTACGGTTGACGGCGGAGCCTCTCCCCCCTCCCGACTCTCTTTCTGTCCGATACTTAGCTTTGTTTTATACTCGTTTCGTAAGCGCATCTTTTAGCATACTTCTTTTCCTCACCGGCCTTTTTTTTTCCCAGATATTTTTACGACTGTCATTATAGTGTGACCGAAACTGCAGGAATGCACAGGGAACAACAGTACTTTACCAAAACTACACTCGTATCGACAAATGCAAAAATATGTAAATATCCTTCGAATTAGAAAGAAAAAAGAGTGAGGAGGGATATTCTACAAATCAAAGAGGAGGGTAGCCAGTCAGATCATCTTTCAACAACTTCATATTTTTACAACTGAGGGAGAAAATGAGTCGAAAAGCAAATCAATCCACACCATGCCCATCGAAATCAAGAATAAAGTCGATTTCTGGTATAAAATTGAATTTGTCAAGAGATTTATTTTCCGTATAACGGGAATGTTTTTAAAATTGTAATGCAATGTGAAGGACATAACCAAACTCAAACCATTTGCCGTAAAGAAAACTTATACGGTGGCTATAGTGGATGCTCAAAGGCGTAGCGCGGGCACAGCGGATGCTTCCCTTCCACCGGTGCTGCCAGCGGACGCTTCCCTCCCTCTGGCGCCCCTGAAAGTGCATGGGGGATTTTTTTTTTGGGAGCGGGGGGGGGGGGGGGGGGTGACCGGAAAAAAAAAAGCCCCGGAAAAAAAAGCTGACAGAAAAAAAGGCCGATGAGAAAATAAGCCGTGGAAAAATAAGCTGCGGAAAAAAAGGCCGATGGATAAAAAAAAAGCGCGAAATAATCTGGTTGAAAATTTACAAAAAAACTACCTAAATGCACTTAACGTATTTATTAATCATTCATTAGCTGCATGTTGCTCGATCAAGGTCACATTTGGAAACCCGAAAGGAAATGAAATCACAAGTTTCCTGCCAAATTCCTTAACTAAGGAGGTTGTGGGGGAAAGGGTCATACTCACTTTGGTCGGGTGACCTTCGATCGTTAAAGGATTAAATCATGAAATGACGAGTTTCCGCCATAATTTGGATAGGAGGGGAGGCGGGGGGGCACACAACTTCTTGGACAACTTAAAGAAAATTCCGGAAAGCATAATTTTATTCCCGAACTCCAATACCTTTTTTTTTGTTTTTAGATTTATTTTGATATTTCTCTGCAAACATTTTAATATTTTTTTCTGGATCGTATCCCTTTCCCCCCACCTGAACTGCAAAAAAAAAAAGTGAATAATTTAGACACACGACCAAACTGAGGACGACCCTTTCCCCCACCACCTCCCCAGTTTAGGAATTTGGAAGAAAACATGTGACTTCTTTTCCTTTCGGGATTCCGAAGGTGACCTTCATCGAGCAACATGCAGCTAATGAATGATTAATACACACGTAACTACATTTAGGTAGTATTTTGAAAATTTTGAACCAGGATTTTATCGCTCTTTTTTCCATCGGCTTTTTTTTCCACGGCTTTTTTTTCCATCAGCTTTTTTTTCCGGGGCTTTTTTTCCCATCAGCTTTTTTTCCAGGCTTTTTTTTCCGCGGCTTTTTTTCCTCGGCTTTTTTTTCCTAGATTCTTTGGGACAGCCACGCTTCGTGCGAGAAAGATAAACGTCCTAAACTCTCCCCATCAGAAGTGCCGGAAACTCACTTCCGGAATACACGAAGAATAAACCTCTGGCAGTATGCAGTCAGACCTGTGGAGGGCGACGCTGTGCGCAGATTTCCTTCTTTGCTTTAGTTTCGTACCACTGCATCGAAATACAGGATTACCTCACTAATAAAATAGTAAGCTAAAAATAAAGCTATTTTACTTTCTTCCTTTGGATTTTTACCTTTTATGGATTTTATATCTTCAGAATTTTCTTTATTTGGTTTTATTTTCCTGGATTTCCTTTGCCATTTAGCCACGTAACGGACTGGTTCACACTCTTCGGCACAAAATACTACTTGCCCCAGACAGGACAAAACATGCAAGCATACAAAAAACATGCTCCAACTTTGTGATTGAGCCTGTATGGATTGGATAGCCAGGACTTTTTTTTTTTCAAACAGAAAAACAATTCTATGTGATGGGAAAATAAAACCTTTTATTTATCTGATGGGGAGAAATTTCTATCTGATGGGTAAAATTCTACGTGACGGATGTACACGTTTTCTATCGGTTGGACCTTCGCTCATTTCGACCTGATGGGTTTTCGGTCTGATGCGAGGTCAACGAATCTTCATTTTTGTGTGGGTTTGGATTTTCTTTGTACTTTTTTTTGGGGGGGGAGAGGGGGGGGGAGTTTTTTGTGTTTTTGCATTGTTTTATCTCACAACCCAAAACAACAAATCCTGAACAAAACCTAAAGAAATTTCAGGTAGATAATAAGGTTTCTGGCAAACCCACTTTTGCTCAGATTTCCGAACGCACGGATCTGACGAGCGTTGGAACTGCTATTCAGCCCTTCTTTGTCAACAAGCCTCGTCACATTTTACACCCGTTCTGCGTTCGAATCCGATTAGAGTAGGTACGATTTTTTCAAACAACACCTGCATATTATGGTATTTTGTTGTTTAATTTTAAATTAGTAACACTTTTTTAACGAGGAAAAGGATTTAATTCCTATATATTGGATGGCAATCACGTTTACAGATTTTATTTATCTTTCAATCAGCCAACCTTAAAATATTGCTCCAAAGTGCAAAAATATATTTTAGATAATTTTGGCTCCACACTTCTCTATAGACAAGACGATTCTCTTTCATTAGAAACAAGATTGACATTTCCGTTGGAAAATAACTGAGAAAAAGTGGAACTAAGATCGTAACTGAAATACGTTGTAGACGCTAACGCCATCTAGTAGTCAGAATTGAGATAACGAAAGGAGTTGCACTCCCTCTTAAGTATTGTTATGAAACATTGGTCAAGGAGCTGCTTGTATTAACGAAACTACCTGTTAGAAAACAAAAACGACTTCGTTTGATGTTTAAGGTAAGGTTTAACTGTTGCGAAGTCAAAACAACAAAGGAACACAAACATACTTTCCTGTAAGGTTTCTTGTACCGCAGTGTTCATCTACTGTTTAGTCCACGTGAAACCTTACTACTGTATTAACATGTTTTTACAGTTTTTATTTTAGAACGCGATAGGTCAGATTGGTGCATTATACTTGCTAAACTACATCACTGAAAAATCGTAAAAACCAAAGTCTTGGTGTGCTTAGTACAGACCTACAAATTGAGTGATTCAGGGTTTGTACGACTCCTTGAAAACCTGGAAATGTCGTTGAAAGTAAAAATGATACACCAGTCCTGAAGTTTTGAATACGAAATCTTGAAAATTGGTGTATCAATAGGATGAATGGAAAGCAGCGACTTGACTTGAGTAATGCTGAAAAATTTAGCCTTGAACGAAGGCGAGTTTGCAACACTGCATTAATCATAACATAATTTTGAAATTTGGGATATGGTTTTAATTTTACTTACGTGTTTAATGGTTGAATACAGCAGTAAGATTTCACGTGGACTAAACAGTAGAGGAACACTGCGGTATATGAAACCTTACAAGAAGGTTTGTATGTGTTCCTTTGCTATTTTGACTTCGGATCAATTAAACCTTACCTTGAACATCAAACGAATTCCTTTTTGTTTTCTAATTCGTGATACTTTGTCATACCAAGTTGGTTTTCTGTACTCGTTGAAAACGCACAGAATTTCTCTAGATTCTCTCGCTCATTCAGTGCAAGTCTTTCTTTTGGAAGTTGGTTTGTCCGCAGCTCTCTTTCAACGGCTTTGTCCTTGATTTGTAATATGGAACGGTCAGCTAAATGGGCAACGGACATTTTAGCTTTAACACGGGAGAGTGACGTGAAATCAACACGGGAGAGTGACGTGAAATCTTTATATAAACTAATTCGTAATAAGGACTAGCCCCATTGCTCGCTCTGTTGGAGTCGTCTCGCTTCGCTCGAGGAGGTTACTTTTTATATTAACTTACTAGCTAACTGAATTTCGTGCCCAAAAAAACTGAATCTCTGATCTCTGTTGTAGAAAGGGAAATTGTTGAATTAATGTTCGTTTCAACTGCTAAGGTTGTCTATGGGGAAGAAGGACAATGTTATTTTTAAAATTCAAATAAATTGTGTTGCATAAGCTGCAAAGTATAAGCAATGCCAGAGCTGGCCACCATCAACAATAACAATAAGGGAACGAAACTGAAAAAAAGCACTTGCTTGTAACATCAGTGTGGGAATTAAAGTTTGTCGTAGCGACTCTTCCAGCTGCTGAGTGTTGTGGAATTCACCACAGACTCAGGCAAAACATTCCACCTACTGATGGAACGCACAGTAAAACATGATTTGCCAATGTCAGTACTGAAAGCTGGTTTCTTCAGCTTCTTTGTATGTCCACGAGTAAAACTGACATTAGACAGTTCAAAAAAGGTTTCACTGGGCAAGTCAATCGATTTATTTCAGATTTGGTGTGTTAAAATAAGAACACCTCTTATTCGCTGTTCCTGTATAGTAGGGAGCTCCAACTGTTTAAGTCGATCTTCATAAGGAAGTTGCTTTAACTGTTTGCACTCACGAGTAACCAACCATTCTCTGAACTTTTTCGATTTTAAGTTTGTCAGTTTCGTAGTATGGAGACCATGCCTGTATACAATATTCAATTTTCGGACGGATGAAGGTTAAATGTAATTTCCGTGTGATGTCAGCATTCCAGTTGGTGAAACCAGAACGTAAAGCGAAAAACATTTTGCGGGCGTCCATACACACTTGCTCAGTTTGTAAGTGAAATTTCAGTTCATTATCGATAATAATTCCAAGGTCTTTTACAGTCAACTTGAGGAAATAAGTGATGTCTGCAGCACGTTTTTTTCCAATACGGAGAACGAAACATTCGGAAGGGTGGAAGCACATGCCATTGTCAAGTGCCCAGGATTCTAACTTGTGAATATCTTGTTGCAGAGTTTCACAGTGTTCAATAGTATCTGATCTGTGGTAGAGCTTTACGTCATCTGCATACATGAGAATGCTGCTAATCAGACCTTCTGGCATATCCTATGCAAATTTACTGAAAAGCCATGCACTAAGGTTTCCACCTTGAATGATTTCCTTACTTTTCTTACTTTGAACCAGTTTGAGTATTTACCTCTGAAAGTGGCCCTTTGGTAGCGATTGGAAGCATAGTCACAAATCCAGTTGTAAATATAAGGGTTAAGGTTACAAGATTTAAGTTTGGATAACAGTTGGTAATGAGAGACGGAACCAAAAGCATTCTTGATGTCAATATAGATAATACCAGTTGGAATTTTTCTGTCCAGGTTTCTTTTCCATGCAGTGATTCCAGTTAGCAAGTTAGTATTGCAGGATTTTCCTTTGGTGAATTTTCCGTTGGTGTGTATTTTTGTTTTGGTGCAATTGTTCACTCTGTAAATGGTTTAAAATAATTTTTTCAAAAACTTTTGCAACAACTGGAATTAGACTAAAGGCCTGTAATTATCTGCATCCAGGTGAGAACCTGTCTTATGGACAGGGACGATGTCAACACACTTCCATGCAGAAGGAGAATTACCAGAATCAACCACATATCACTTGTAATTTGTGTTAGTATTACATTTGACATGAGTTTTGTTGAGTCACTAATTTAAAGAATTTTTTTGTTTACGATCTCAAGTGAAAACGCAACGGTTTGAAATTAAGTTATGTCTATACGCATGGCGCTACCTCACGCCCAAAACTTCTCGTGTTTAGCCACACTGCAGCCATCACGTTGCGAGGACTTGTTAAGGTAGTAAACCATTACCGCTTTGAACGTAAGTTAGGTTTACGCAAGAGACTAACTCATCGCCAAAGCTGCTGGTGTTTTACTACAACTAAGGATAGACCAGCTAATGACTTTACGTATGCACTATTGGTCAGTTCTTGTTATTTGATACGTTACAAATGCAGACGTAAAATATTGTTTACACCCTTTTCTGTTGTCAATGTACTGGCTTTACGTAATTAATATTTAGTATTTAATCTTTTTCGTATCTTAGCTAAATATTTTTTAGTTTAACTGATAAACGGAAATTCTGTGGTACTGGATTTTAAATAGCCATAAAGCAACTCCAACAGCCTTCCCACCCGTGCACACTGCACGTGCCTTATTCTTAAGTGATGGTTATTCAAAATAAACTCTCACTCACAACAATTATGGACCGTCCTCCCAGCCGGAAAATTAGAGAAAGAGGTTTCAAAGCGTTTAACGAGCATTGACCACTCCTGGTCATCTGCCCGAAGCCCTAAGACCCTACGACAATTTGACATTCCGAAGTTAACAATCAACTGAGAAAAATTTGTTTCAACAATGGTCCAAAAGGGGTTTTTCGAAGGCAAAACTTCATCTAGAACCACGAAAATGCGCCTAAACGAAATTCCGGGTTAATTTCCTGTCTTTCCTATCTTTCGATATATATATGTACCTCTTCTCCTCTTGAAATAGGAAGCCTAACAAAATATGAGAAAGGTGTCAAAAGAGAGGAAATTAATCCGGATTTCGCGTAGGCGTATTTTCGTAGTTCTAAGTAAAATTTTTCCCCTCGAAAAAACCCCTTTGGACCATTGTTGAAACGAATTTTTCGAAGTTGATTGTTAGTTTCGGAATATCACCTCTTGTGTTTCAATCTCCATCTCTCCTTTCTGTTGACATGGCATCACTGTCCTGCTGTTTATCTGATGTTATATTTCTGTAGTTTTAAGTAGGTTTAAGTAGTTCTATACGAGAGCGCATGGCTTTGGGCCAAGGCATTCTACATAAATAAATAAATAAATCACCTCTTGCTGCTGTGCGGATGGTCCACAATTGTTGCGCCACGTAGGGGGCGCGTGGTCCAGTAGTGTCGTCGGCACGACGGGCAACAGCACGAGTGAGTTGCCTCAACCATCGGCCTTGGACGCCGTCGCCCTCCGGCAAGCCGTCGTCCCCCACACACCTCTACCCGCCGCTAAGAAGCAGATGCAAGCAAGCGTCCTTTCGACAGACGCACTGATTTCCACAACTGCGCAACACTTACAAGCCTCCCTAGCGCTCGCTGCAAACATTCTCACTTTCCGGACGACAACACTGATGTCCTTACTTCTCCTCCGTTCCACCACTGCGACCATGCTACACCTGGCTCCCAACCATCCTCGCCGCTGACATCGACTACGACAACGACGTCTCCAATTTATCCCGTCCTGTCTCACTATCTCAGCTGTTTCGACACAACCACGCCACCGATGCCAAGGTCGTCAACGCCCCGTACGGCCGACGCTCCACCCGAATCTCCGCCCACGCCGTCCCGACTTGGATCATCATACGGCGACACCACCCCACTGGACGACGCTCCCTTACCAAGGACTACTCGGCGACCTCATCCCGACTACCCCGGACGTCTCATCACGCCTGGGAAACTCACCACATCGCACCGTCCGTCCCGACTATCGCACTTTCGACCATCTCACTTTCGACCATCTCACATTCGACCGTCTTACTTTCGCACATCCCGACGACGAGAGACCGCGCCCTTTCGACCACCACATCGTCCCCGGCTGCCAGGCTCCCTCCGGCTGCTATCCCGCCGCCTACAACGATTGGCGCGTCCGACCAAGTCCAGACAGTCGTGCCATCGACAACGACGACGCCGTCAACACCGACAACGACTTACTCATGCCAGGTCGCCTGCGCACTCCGTGACTTCCGGCCTCTCCATTCTAGAAGACGACGTCCGTTAAGCCAAGACTTTCTTCCTCGTAGCTGTGATGGAATTCCGGCATCATACGTGGACCTTTCGACCAGCCCTCGCCACTTGGTCTCGTCTAACACAACGTCATCCTCGGCGTAACTCTTAGCTTGCTGTCCCCATCCGCCGTCGCCATACCGGCACGAGCTCGATGCCTTCCCCGTTGTGCTCTTCTTCACGCAGCAGACGACGGCACACGAGCAGGCTGCTTCTACCATCGGCCGTGTGAGCCGCCACTCTCCGGGCGCGTCGTCGTCCCCCGCCCGTTTGTCAACCCGCCGCCGGGATGCGGATACTGAGCGGCGACCTTCTCGATCAAACGCACAGACTCCACCAACACACGTCATTCACGAGTCTTCCAAACTCCCACCGCTGGACGTACTCACTTTCCGACCACAGCACCATAACGGTTAGCCTTTCGGAGTGTTTTCTACCAAAGTTTTCATCCATCTTACTCAACCTCACTGCATTCTCCACCTTTGTTACGTCGTCCTGCATGTCCACATGTACAACGGTCACATCTCACAGCCCTACGTTCTTCAACCATCGCCACAATTACACTTCCGCACTATGCCTTTCCCTCCGTTTTCTTTTTCAAAAAAAAAACTTCTCAAGGTTAAAATAATTACTAAAGTTATTTTCTTATTTCTATAACAAACTACTCGCTCCCGCGCTAGTCTACCTCCGACTGTTATGACGTCACACTTCAGCAATCCCGCAAGCATCTCCAGACCTAGGCTCCTCTCCGTTCCCACCTTTTTCACGCGACCTTGTCTCCACTTCGCCTTGCTCTTGTTAGCACCCTACGGGCTCATAATGGTGAAAATTATCAAGCCGGTGCTGCCAACCCTTCCAGATCCTTACGCAAATCGTGTACCAACTATGCAAGACCCAGGATCGTGCAAGTGCCCAGGTCTTAATAACCCTCACCGTAAGGACCCCCACTCCACAGTCTGTCAAAACCATCGCTTATGTAACTACTTCAACAACCCTTGTCCGACATGCGTTAAGATCCCTTTCGAACAATGGAAAATCATCTCCGCTCTACAGCATTTATCCACACGTCGCAAGATTCAAATGAAGAACCGTGCTACCCACCAGTTACCTTGTGCTACGATCACTTCCAGGGTCCCTCCAAGCACCCCGGTTCACCACGAACTTTCACCACACTCGACTACACCCATGTCACAACAATCTTGGGCCAACTCACCACTTTCAACTGACTCTCCCACTATCCCTTCCTCGGAGCCAGATCCTCCTCTCACCGACACTCATCCGCCTGAAACTCTTCATGAACATGAACACCCCCTTGTCTTTAACATTGTCACTGACAACCCGTTATCCTCCCTGACGATGCTGAACTTCACTGTGCCATTTAAGATTCATCCTTGATTCCCGCAACCCCTCATTCTCCATGCAAGGAAAACTTTTACATTCCATCCCCAACCTTTCTGTCTCCTTACCGTGAAGCCTCCCCTTCTCGCTCCGAGGACACCATTCCTGAACAGTTTCCTCCTGCCATCTCCACCACCCAATGCCCGCTAACGCTCTTCAGCTCCGACTCCGATGAGCCTCGGAAAATTAACCAAAAAGACATTTTTAAAACCATCAAGCACAAGCTCAAACTCAAACCGACAGCTAAAGTTCAACTTGACATTAACTGTCTTCGTCTGAAACCTATTCTACACTCTTGGCAAAAACGTGTGTCTTGTCAACAATCACAAATTTCCGATCTGAAACGTGAAATCGATGAACTAAGGTCCACAAATGCAGCCCAACTTTTGGAACTCACGTCACTCTCTTTAAACCAAGCCTTGAAGAAGAAAGGGATTTATTCTCCCCCCCCCCCCCTCCACACAAGGGACTCAATGAACCACTACTCACTCTCCGTGGATACTTCCACGCATAACTTTGGAAAAAAAGTGGAAACCCTCTTACAAAGCGTCGGGACCCTTTCTACACCCTGCCATCACCTCCCCAATCGACCCCCGGTTGAAACTACAGCAACTTCCCACCACCCCCGTCACTCGCATTGAACCCGAAATCTGTGAAGCCCCAACAGTGCCAACATTCATCGAGAACGAAGGTCACTACAATGAAATCCGTGACGCCTGGAAATCCATCTCATCAACTGCCCAAACCCATAACCTTAACGCCTTCTCGTTATGGCAATTTGACAATCACACCTCCTTCATTCCTTTGCACCCTAACCTTTCTCCTCTCTCATCCCTCCCAACATCCGAAATATCCCCTGCTCTCCTTGTCGGAAAAAATCGAGGGGTTTCCATTTTGGCCTCAGAAATCCCTCCTCTTTCTAGAGTAAATTCAGGCCTTACCAGCAACAAAAAAAAAAAAAAAACATAAAATCTTGCCTTTAAGTTTCTCTTCGGCCCTTAAGGCCCCCCCCCCCCATGGGGGAACTACCCGTCTTTCCCCCCCTTTTTCTCTTTTCGTACTTTTTCCTTCCAAAAAAAAAAGTGTAAATGAAACAGGAAACCTTGCCTTTCACCCCCTTGACCTAAACCTCTTTCCCACACAAATAACAATTATGTATCCATGGACTCAGCCACCTCCGTCCACCTATGCTGAATCATGATGTCAACCAGGACTCCATCTCAATGTATTCATACTTTTGAAAAAAAAAAATTCCCCATCTCCTTAGTCCAGGGACACTCCGCCTGTCAACAGCAATGTTGGAAAACAGGGAACCTTACTAGGGGGTTACAGCAGCCTCATACCCCAGGGACTCAGCCAAAAGGTGCCCGCCACCTAATTTGACGAGGTCGGCCTGTCAATGCATAAAATTGACAGGTATTGCACTTTTGCAGCACAAAGAAAGAACATTTTGCCGGCCCCCAGCAAGGCCGGCTAAAAATGGTTTCTTTTGCTGCAAAAAGTGCATTACCTTAGGCCCACCCTGCCTCCCCTCTCGTGTCACCTTTTGACTTATATCGAGAGACAAAGCGATGACGTGCCGCCCGTGCCATCATCCTTTATAGGGAGGGCCGCGCAGGCGCGGTAGGGTCCCTGAGGCGGTAGTTCAAGTCTCAAGCATTAAGCAGCATCGTCGAGACAACAATGCATAAAATTGACAGGTAATGCACTTTTTGCAGCAAAAGAAACCATTTTTAGCCGGCCTGGCTGGGGGCCGGCAAAATGTTCTATTTAGCCCTGAATTTAAATGAAAATACGTAAATCTACGAAAAGATTAATGCGAAATTTGGCATATTTAAACAAAATATACTGATAACAGAAAAGGGTGTCAGAAATATTTCAACTTTTGCATTTGTAAACCATCGACAGTCGATCAATAGAGTGCTATTAGCTCGTGCTCTACTCAGCAATAGTCCAGCCTAATTGTGGTAAACACAAATAGTTTCTAGGTACGATTTCGTCTTGCACGAAATCTTTATATTAGTCAGAAATTATGGGCGACATGTGGTTGCTGTTTCAAAGCATCACACGTAGCGGGGAAGGAGATGGCTTTTAAGTAAAAATTCTTAAAATTTGTGAAACAAGGAAACCCATGTAAAGGCTGCAAAATTTACTGGAATAAAAAAACCAAGAGCGGCACAAAGGAGTATGCGACTTCTTAGCGACTTCTTTCTGCTCCAAGCATGTTTAGTTCAAGCATGCAGCAACTCGCGTGCTACAGCGTTGAAACGGCCTTGCAGCACCGATGGATAAAGCTTTTTTTAAACCAAGGCCGACTGTGAAGAAATCGAGTGTCTTGCCTCCTGGCTCATTGTCAGTTTAGGTGCATGCCAAAAAGGGGATGGCTTTATCAAGACAAGGCCGACTGGGTCCAAATCGCATGCCTCGCCTCCTGGCTCAATGATAGCTCAATCGCGTGCCAGAAAAGGATTGGCTTCTTCAAGCCAAGGCCGACTGGGGAAGAAATAGCGTGTCTCGCCTCTTGGCTCATTGTCAGCTTAGGTGCATGCCAAAAAGGGGATGGATTTTTCAAGGCAAGGCCGACTGGGTCCAAAAAGCATGCCTCGCCTCCTGGCTCAATGACAGCTCAATCGCATGCCAGAAAGGGAATGGCTTCTTCAAGCCAAGGCCGACTGGGCTACAAATCGCGCGTCTCATATCCTGGCTCAAGGCCAGTTCATGCATGTCCCAGAAAGACAATGGTTTTATCGAGGCTTTTGTTGTCAGTGGTATTATGGCTTACAATCTGAACAATAGGCGCATGTAGCTATTGGGTGGCCAGACCGTTGAAGTGATGTATGGTTACCATATCGTTTGTTTGTGAACTGAAGCGTTAAGAAAAACGCGTCCTACATTCTGATCATTTTCTTGATTATTTTAGATGTGGAATGTCTATCAGCAGTTTAAGAGCTGGAGCATGACAGCTCCTCGAGCGTATTCTTTACGCTAAGGCCGACTAGGGTATAGAAATCGCGTGTCTCGCCTCCTGGCTCCTTGGCAGTTTAAGCGCATGGCAGAAGGGTGATGGTTTTCTAAACAGCGAAGCCGTTTTTTGTTTAGAAACTGAAGCGTTACGAAAAACGCTCACTGCACTCATTTGCTTGATCGTTTTAGATGTGGAATGTCTGTCAGCAGCAATAGAGTTGCATCATGAAAGCTTCTCGAGCGTAGCGAGATGAAGCGGAATGAGCGAGCGAAGCGAGCGACTCCGCTAGCAAAAGTCAGCAAAATTTATTTGAATAAAAAAACAATCTATACCAAAAGCGGCACACAGGAATATGCATGATAAAATTACCAAGCATGTTTGTTCAAGCATGCAGCAACTCGCGTGCTACAGCGTTGAAACGTCCTTGCAGCGGGCATGGATAAGGTATCTTCAAGCCAAGGCCGACTGGGAAAGAAATCGCGTGTCTCGCCTCCTGGCTCATTGTCAGTTTAGGTGCATGCCAGCAAGGGGATCTCTTCTTCAAGCCAAGGCTGACTGGGTACAAATTGCATGCCTCGCCTCCTGGCTCAGTAACAGTTCAATCGCGTGCCGGAAAGGGAATGGCTGCTTCAAGCCAAGGCCGACTGGGCTACAAATCGCGTGTCTCATCTCCTGGCTCAAGGCCAGTTCACGCATGTGCCAGAAAGAAAATACCTATATCGAGGCTTTGGTAAAATAAGATTCGGTGATGTTGAATTAATTGGCCTGGAGCCGGGAGACGAAACCCACATTCTCTTCCCCAGACGATCTTGTGACATGGGGTTGCATACAAAGATAAGTTAAAACTATTCAGTATATAAGACATTTTTTTTATACGCTCCATTCAGTACACAACGGGAATCAGGTTGGATGAGGAAGGGTCATGATTCTTGCGCCACGTAGCACGCTTAGTCCTGTACTGTAGTCAGAGGTATTATGGCTGACAATCAGAACAAGAGGCACATGAAGCTATTAGGTGGCCAGACTGTTGGAGTGATTTGTGGTTACCATATCGTTTGTTTATGAACTGAGCCTTAAGAAAAACGCGTACTACATTCTGATCATTTTCTTGATTGTTGTAGATGTGGAATGTCTGTCAGCAGCATAAGAGTTGTAGCCTAAAAGCTCCTCGAGCGTATTTTTCAAGCCAAGGCTGGCTGGGGTAGAAATCGCGTGACTCGCCTTATGGCTCATTGGCAGTTTAGGCGCACAGCGGAAGGGAGCTGGTTTTCTAAACGGCGAAGCCGATTTTTATTTAGTTAATTTGTTTATGAACTGAAGCTTGATCATTTTAAATGTGGAATGTCTGTCAACAGCATAAGAGTTGTATCATGAAAGCTCCTCGACCGTAGCAAGACGACGCGGAATGAGCGAGCGAAGCGAGCGACTCCGCTAGTCTTAATCATTAAAAACGTACGGTCGGTATATATATATTGAATAAAATATTAAGAAAGACGCCTTAAGAAAAACGCGTACTACATTCTGATCATTTTGATTGTTTTAGATGTGGAATGTTCGTCAGTAGCATAAGAGTTGTAGCATAAAAGCTCCTCGAGCGTATTTTTCAAGCCAAGGCCGGCTGGGGTAGATATCGCGTGTCTCGCCTTCTGGCTCATTGGCAGTTTAGGCGCACGGCAGAAGGGGTCTGGTTTTCTAAACGGCGAAGACGTTTTTTGTTTAGTTAATTTGTTTATGAACTGAAGCGAGCAACTCCGCTAGTATATATGTGTATATGTATATATATATATATATATATATATATATTATACAAACCGACCTCAAGTTTTTAATGATTAGACTAGCCACATAATATAATATAGACTAGCCACATAATATAATATAATCTACAGGGTGAGTCAAAAGTATCGACCCAGTAGATTTGGCAGCCGCATGATTTGGTTTAACCACCAAACAACCATGGATTTTTTTGTCACCACGGAGGGAGCCCCGTTTTACGATCATTCGGGGGTGCCCCTGCACCCTGCTCCCCCTTAAATAAATTTTATACTTCCGGTTCCTTTAGGAATAGGGCATTGGTCCCAATTTGAGATATGTGCGGGCAGTCCATGCATGGTGAATGTACAAAACAGAATGTACATCGGTCCACCATAGCACGAGCTATGGCCAAAATGTTGGCGTTATTGCATAAAATAATTTCCTGAGCAGTTGCGTGAATTGATTTATTGCATGTAATAATTAGAGTAAGGGACAGCAAACGTAACGAAATTGATAAGGGTTCGGCTAGCACAGGTTTGTAGCAGATGTGAACCTTGGACCGCATGCCGAGGTTCGAACTCATGTTACAACAAACGTGCTGTCTGCAGCATAAATATACTGTCTACGTCAACTAGTGAGTGGTACTTTCCTTCCGGGAATCAGTGAGCAAGAAAGATGCCCTTTTGTGGACATTTAGGCCACTTAGTATTGAGATCAATAAGGGTTTCCCCCCACCCTGCCACCCTTAAATCAAGTTTCCACTTCCGGTTCCTTTAAGGCGAATAGCAGTGTGCTACATGTGCTGCAAAAATTTGCACAATCATGCGTTAGCCGAACCCTTATCAATTTCGTTACGTTTGCTATTACCTATTGCAATTATTACATGCAATAAACCAATATTCACACAACTGCTCATGATATTATTTTATGCAATAAAGCCAATATTTGTACTAATGTGTTTTCGTTATAGCTCGTCCTATGGTGGACCGATTTACATGCTGTTTTCTGCATTCACCATGAATGGACTGCCCACACATATCTCAAATTGGGACCAATCCCCTATTCCTAAAGGAACCGAAAGTAGAAAAATTAATTTAAGAGGGGCAGGGTGGGGGGGCACCCCAGGATTATCTCAAAATATGGCCCCCTCCGTGGTGACCAACAATCGATGGTTGTTTGGTGGCTAAACCAAATCACGCGGCTGCCAAATGTACTGGGTCGATACTTTTGACTCACCCTACCCTGTATATATATATAAAGTTTGTTGCAAACGCAACCGGAATGGCAAGGACCTGGTGGTCACTAACTGCCATCCGAAGTTAAAACAAAAATTACAAATTGTAAAGTTTAAAAGTTTAAAACGAAGACGGTTGTCTGGCTGTAAAGGAAGGGTTGATGGTATAGGGTTGGGGTCAAGAATGCCTTACCACCAAGGTTAGACCTACCAGGGACACAGTGGTCCCCGATGGCATCGCCAAACGTGAGGGACGAGTGAGGGGAAAAGCCGTACCATTGTCAATGTCTAATAAAAAATAAAAAATAAATAAAATAAAATAAATGCATTGCAGTTTAAAGCCTGGCCTAAACCAATTGTCAATCATAATCAAGATAAAATAAAAATAAAAAAGTTCGTCATAATGAAAAGGCTTTGGTCACCAGGAGATACATGATCATGAACAAGCGGGCATTATTGGTCCTACACCATTGCAACAGTCACCACCCAACTAGCAGGCGACAACATAATTGGGTCTTTTCAAAAATTTGGCTAAGTTAAACTCATCAAGATGTTGTCTGAAGCTGTTGATGGAAGCAGCCGCAACGATCCGCTCAGATAAAGCATTCCACACTGGAACGACCCTAACGGAAAAAAAGTACTTCCGGCAATTAAGTCTGGCTGAGGGAAGAAGTAATTTGTAACTATGACCCCTAGTCCTGCCCACATGGCTACGGTCAAAGAATGGTAAATCTATTTCCAGAAAGCCACGTAGAATTTTAAATGTCAAAATTAGGTCAGCCTTAAGTCGGCGCAGTTCAAGGGAGTCCAGCCCGAAACGCTTCAAACGCAGATAATAAGGCAGTTGTGCAAGGCCAGGCAGCCGCTTTGTAAAACGACGATCCACCGATTCCAAATGGTCAACATCTCGCAACAAGTAAGGGGACCAAACCTGTGAAGCATACTCTAAAAGAGGGCGAACATAAATTTTAAAAGCACGGACTTTAGTTTCTACACAGCCAGAATTAAAAATCCGGTTTACAATTCCGAGACGACGATTAGCATTTGCCACTATGTGACTACAATGGGTGGTGAATTTTAAGGAGGAGTCAAACCAAACACCGAGATCTTTAACTGAACAAACACTCGGAAGAGTGGTCTGGTTTAAAACATATGAGTGGTTGCTGCTAGAATATCCTATATGAAAGGATTTGCACTTATCATCCAAAATTGACCTCGAGTTGCAAATGACATCGCTCGCTCCGTTGGCGTCGTCTCGCTTCGTTCGAACTGCTCGTGTTTAGCCACACCTACAGCAAACACCTAGGGATTTGTTAACGTAGTAAACCAACCATATAGTGCAGTTTGAGCGTAAGTTAGGCCTACGCAAAGACCTAACTCATCGCCAAAGCTACTCGTATTTTACTACAAATAAGGAGAGAACCCGCTAATGGGAAAAATAAGGATACTATAATGATAAATATTATAATTATTAAGAATCCTAAGGAATCCCTTGTCGAAAAAGTATGGGTGAAATGGAATTTTGAAAATGTTTATTTTTATTCCTAAAGGGTTATTTGATCCTGTTTGATGTAAAAATAATAGATGAAGGATTACAAGAAAAGCTACGATGAAAGGTAAAATAAAATGGAAGGCAAAAAATCGTGTTAAAGTGGCATTATCTACTGCAAATCCCCCTCATAACCATTGTACAATTATTCCTCCTACATAGGGAATTGCAGAGAGAAGTTTAGTAATTACTGTTGCCCCTCAGAAGGATATTTGTCCTCATGGTAATACATATCCTACAAAGGCTGTTATTATAACTAATAGGAGGAGAACAACACCTGTTGTTCAAGTAATTTCTAATTTATAAGATCCAAAATATATTCCTCGACCCACATGTAAATAAAGACAAATAAAGAATACCGTGGCCCCATTTGCGTGGATTGTTCGTATTAATCATCCTCTATTTACATCTCGACAGATGTGTAATACTGTCTCAAAAACAATTGTGACATCTCCAGAATAGTGTATAGCTAAAAATAGTCCTGTTACAATTTGTACTCCTAGGCATAATCCTAATAAAGAGCCAAAATTCCATATGTAAGAGATTCTTGTTGGTGAAGGAAGATCTACCAAGGATCCATTGGCAATTTTAATTAATGGGTGGTGTGTTCGGATTGGTTTTAACATAATTTGTGCGTAGTGGACCATTATTAAAATTAGTAATTTTTACAACTACTAATAATGTCATTAATAGATATATAATAAGAAATATTGTGGTATAAGAGTTTTGTGAATATAATTTTATAATTGCTTCTAGAGGACCTTCTTGAGTAGTAATTTGGGAGATATTTAATGTTGTTTTGAATGAGGTAAATAAAATGATTAATGGAAT
>JAHWFP010096285.1:46629-63576 GCA_023313725.1 Lithobius niger
GCTGTAATTTTTTTTTCTTTTGTTTTTTTTATTTCTTCTAATGTCATGTATTATAGTGTTGATTATATGGCTTCTGATCGTGAATTGAGACGTTTTGCGTGGCTCGTGTTGTTATTTGTTGTTTCTATAATACTTCTTATTTTTAGTCCTAATTTAATTAGAATTCTTTTAGGGTGGGATGGATTAGGCTTAGTTTCTTATTGTTTAGTTATTTATTATCAGAATGTTCGTTCTTATAATGCTGGTATGATTACTGTACTATCTAATCGTATTGGAGATGTTGCATTATTATTAGGTATTTCTTGGATGGTAGGTTGAGGAGGATGGGGTATTTTGAGTTTTAGTTTATTGGGGAGAAGCTTAGAATGATTTTGAATTGTTGGGTTTGGTCTATTAGCTGCTTTTACTAAAAGAGCTCAAATTCCTTTTTCTGCTTGACTTCCTGCGGCTATAGCTGCTATAGCTGTTTCTGCTTTAGTTCATTCTTCTACTTTAGTTACTGCGGGTGTTTATTTAATAGTGCGTTTTAGTCCTTTAATTTTATCAAGAAGATTTTTTTCTAATTATTTATTGCTTTTTTCTACACTTACTATATTTATGGCTGGTATTAGTGCTAATTTTGAAATAGATCTAAAAAGGGTTATTGCTCTTTCTACTTTAAGTCAATTAGGATTAATGATAATATCTATAGCTATAGATATAGGGTTCGTGAATTTGGCTTATTTTCATTTATTGACTCATGCTTTGTTTAAGGCCTTGCTTTTTATATGTGCTGGGGCAATTATTCATGCTAGAGAGGAAAGTCAAAATGTTCGTCTGATAGGTTCTTTGGTGGGCTTTATACCTCTAGTTGGTATATGTATAAATGTTGCTAATTTTGCTTTATGTGGTATTCCTTTTATGGCAGGCTTTTATTCTAAGGATGCTTTGATTGAAGTTTCTTTAGTGGGCTGTTTTAATTTTTTTATTGTCTTTTTATTGATAATTTCTGTAGGTCTTACGGCTATGTATTCTTTTCGTTTGGGTTTATATTCTATGTGAAGATTTAATCGTGGAGGGTTTAATAGCATATTTGATGGGGGATCAATAATAAATAGGGCTATTATATGCCTTACTCTCCTTGCTGTATTAGGAGGAAGAATATTATCTTGACTTCTTTTACCTGTTGGAATTGTTAGTATTACTGAATATTTAGATAAATTGTTAATTTTATGTGCTGTAGGATTAGGTGTTTATTTTGGATTGATTCTTAATTGAAATAGTTATGGTTTTATTAAGGGTGTTGGGGCTATGTTAGGAAGAATATGATTTTTGCCGAGTGTGAGAGGTCAGACGTCTGGGGCTATTTTTGTAATGGGGGGTTCAATAGTTTTAAAATATGTTGATTTAGGATGGGGGGGGGGGGGCCAAACCAGGGGGCGAGGGAAGTTTTAGGAATATGAGAGGAATAAGTATTCTAAATCAAAAATATCAGGATAATTCTCTTAAAATTTATTTATCTTCTTTTGTATTGATGTTTATTTGTTTAGTTATTTTTTATTTTTGAACAATTAGTTTAAATAGAATACAACGTTGAAGTTGTTGTGGTGTTTTTCATTGCTAGTAATATTACAATAATACATTGAAAATGTATTGTGATATTATTTCACTATAGAATTGTAGATAACAACAATTTTGTTTAAATTGAGTTAGCGGCTCAATTATAATATTATCTTTATCAAAATATATTTTTTTGAATTCATTAACAGTGAATGGTCTAATTTCATGACTTTGATTGGGGAAGTCCGTAGCTAACAATCAACTGCGAAAAATTCCTTTCAATAATGGTTCAAAACGTTTCAGTTTTTTCGAGGGCAAAACTTTTATCTACAACAACGAAAATGCGCCTAAACAAAATCCGGATTACTTTCCTTTCTTCCAACACCTTTCTCACATTTTCAGCCTTCCTACTTCCAGAGGAGAAGAGGTATATATACATAAAAAACACGCACTTTATTCGATTCACTTCGGTTTCAGGTTTCTGTTGATGTGTGGTTCGTGTAGGTCGGCTGTGGTAGTGGTCACGTTTTTGAGGTTGCGCTGATTAAGTGAGCGAATCGAACGAAAATCAGCGTTTGTCATCAGAAACAGCAAAGTTTCTTAAACACTCTTAGTAAGTTGTAGGATAAATATTTCTTCTGTAGTGGAAAAACGCGCACATTATTCGGATCACTTCCTTGAACACTTGTTTGATAATTTTTGCTGGGAAGCGAGCGACTCCGCTAGTCTTAATCATTAAAAACACCCACACACACAAACATATATATACACATATGTACATATATATACAAACTGACTACAAGTTTTTAATGATTAAGACTAGCGGAGTCGCGGGCTTCGCTCGCTCATTCTACCGCGTCTCGCTACGCTCGAGGAGATTTCTTGTTGCAACACATATGTTGCTGACAGACACTCAGCAAAAATTATCTAACAAATGTTCAAGGAAGTGATCCGAATAATGTGCGCAATTTTCCACTACAGAAGAAATATTTATCCTACAACTTACTAAGAGTGTTTAAGAAAACGTGCTGTTTCTGATGACAAACGCTGATTTTCGTTCGCTTCGCTCACTCGATCAGCGCAAGATCAAAAACGTGACCACTACCACAGCCGACCTACACGAGCCACACATCAACAGAAACCCGAACCCGAAGTGACTGGCATAAAGTGAGTGTATTTCTTTTACAAAACTAAAAATGGTAAAATAATGTCCTTCCAGAGTCGTAATGTTAGCATTCTGTATCTATACCTGTTAAACTTTCGTGCTGGGGTCAATGACCTTCTATCCAACGTAGAAAATCGTTCATTTTCACTATGAATAAACATTTAGCCTACATTACTAAATGTATTTAGGAAAAAGTGCTATTTACGATGACGAACGCTGAATTCGTTTGCTTCGCTCTCTCAATCAGCGCAAACATTTCTTCAGAATTGTGACCGGTATCAATGTAACCACTAAGAACCATACATCACTTGAAATTTTTGGTACACTACACTTTACATAGGTTTTCTTGTTGCACTTATTTTAAGAATTTTTTCTTTACGTCCTGCTCAGTGAAGATTTTCCATCAGTTCCTTATCACTTCACTTTCTGATGAGCCCTCACTTGGCGAAACAGCTGCAGAAATCAAGTGAAAACGTCACGGTTCCAATGATCTTTTATCCAACGTAGAAAGTCGTTCATTTTCACTACTGAATAAATATTTAGCCTACTACTGTTTCTGATGACAAACGCTGATTTTCGTTCGCTTCGCACACTCAAATCAGCGCAAACATTTCCATGACTGAATCAATGTAACCAACAAGAACCACACACAACTTTGTGTTAGTACTACACTCTACATGGGTTTACTTGTTTCATCTTTATATATAAAATCGAGTTGTCGCGTCAGATGGACGCAACGAGACGGCCACACGACGACGGACGGCCGCAAGTAAACACCCGGATCAACAGTCGTGGCGCCATCTCTTGATAGTCAACGCAAGCGAACGAAGCAATATGCACGACCGCTATACTTGCGTGAATGTAGCACGAACCGTTGTCTCAGCATCTACGGCAACTATCGTTCGACGCCTACAGTTATTATTTACGACAAGTCAGTTCAAGCTGTATGGATTTGTTAGCAGTTGTGTTGTAAACAAAAGACAGCATCTAATTTTTAAGTTTAAAAAGAAGCAATCGGGATTTTGAGTACGAAACTGCTCCGTGTTTTAGAAAAAAAATGCTTGGCTATTTCAGTGACTTGAGTGATCAACGTGGTAGCCTAACTGCATAGCGTTATGGTCATGGTTATAACTGCATAGCGTTATGTCATGGTTGTGTTCTGTATGACTTTGTAATCTGAATAAAGTTTTTAATTCGTAATCACATCATCACTACTCAGTACTCACGCGTTGGTTGCATAGTGCAAGTGCAAGCGATGCGAAGCCAAAAGATGCTTTAATCATCAACACACGGGTTTTCCTTTTATTCATTTTTCAAAACGTAGCTGTTCCCATGGCTTAACATAGGTATTTTTGTTCTTTAAGGCTTAATAGAAACAAAGGTGTTTATTTCCATTTTGCACCCCCCTCGGCCTCACGTTACTAAGGGACACGACCGATGACTTTTTATTATTTCTTTTTGCCCTTTTTCCCGTTTGGCAGTAAATCAGTCCGACGGCCAGATTTTTATAGCCAATCACTTCTTTTTTATTTACTTATACCCCGTTTGGCGTGTGACGTTACAAATTGGTAGCTCCCAATATGCCGCTAACGAAGAATATGCCGATGTCTGGGGTCTGGGGTCTGTGTCATCATCATATTCCTCCGCATTTTCCCAATCCCGCAACCCAGCATCAGAAAATGGTTTTCCACCACCGCAGCCCTCCCCCCCCCCAAAAAAAAAAGACCATTCATTCATTTTCCTTTTCAGCTGTACCTGTCTCCTTACTACTCTCCCACTCCCCCTCCAGTTGTGCTTGGTAATTGAAAATGTTGACGTAAATAAATAT
This sequence comes from Lithobius niger, assembly GCA_023313725.1. Classification (NCBI taxonomy): domain Eukaryota; kingdom Metazoa; phylum Arthropoda; class Chilopoda; order Lithobiomorpha; family Lithobiidae; genus Lithobius; species Lithobius niger. Next base: position 51,162 of record JAHWFP010096285.1, read on the forward strand.
TTTCTCTGGGTGGGAGCAAATTTTATGCTTCCCTGCTAGAAAACGTATGACCACTTCGTTTGTGCTGGCACTTCATTTGTACTGTACTGCAAAACAACAGCAGCAGTGCTAGCAACACTCAAGTCAAAAGTCAATAAATCGCAACACATGGCAACGCCAACACAATCAGTGCTGCAGCTAGCATTTTTCAAAGGAAGGGGTGCAAGAGTAAAATGTAGAGCCCCCAAAACTAAAGAATTTTGGGTTCATGATTATGGCCTATTTTATAGTGGTTTTTGCTATGTTAGCCTAAGTTATCAAGCTCCTAGCTAACTACCGATGCGGGGGTATGAACCCCCTCCCAGTGAGTGTGGGTCCAATGATAACAGGGGGTTGAATGGCATAATAGTGAGCATTGGCTTCCTGCCAACACTGACCTTTACAGCCTTTATTAAACATACAGGCCACACATCAGGTTACAGGAAGTTGCTGTGGTGGCCAGCAAGTACAACTAAAGGGAGTGCCTCAATAATGGAGGCACACCCACAAAACTTAGGACACAAGTTTTATGTAAAAACTTTCGGCCACCTGCTTTGAATTGTGGGCCCCCTTGCCTCCTGGGCCTGGATGCCTTGCACCCTTTTCATCCCCCTTAATTACGGCTCTGAACGCAATCAATCACTTTACTGCCACTTACATATAAAGAACTGCACCAAACCAACTCCGTGATGGAAACATCACGCAATCATTACAACACCCGTGCGTAGCACGGGCTTACATCTAGTTTTATTTTAAGAACTAGTTGTGGCCGTGCGCATGCTGCGCACAGCCCCCCCCCCCCCTACCCACCATCCGCACATCCCTGCTCCCCTTCCCCTGCTGCAGCCCGTTGCATCCCGTTCCTGCACTCCCATGTTGTGGTTTCTGAATATCTCTCCGCCTCCCTCTGGCACCTCAGGTGTTTGGTCTTTGGTTCTAAATTTATCAAACCGAAGACTGAACATGTGAATGGCTCCCACATATGCCCTTCCCCTACAATTACTTTAACCCCCAATCCCCACACTTCTGCCCATTCCAGGATTCGCATACATATCCCCCCATACACGCTTGCCCGCCTCCCTCTGCCCGAAAATGTCGCCCCTTTACATTCTCCCTTTGGTGCAGCCCCGGAAAAGTCACTGGCGTGTGTTTGGCTGAAGGCTAAAAAAAACCCTATCACTGAGAAATCCAGCATTCAGTAAGCAAATAATCACATGTTTAAGTTAATCCTTTGAAACAATTCACTTCGGTAGCGCGCATTGCCCGCCACACACACTTGCCCTGGCACCCTCTCCCGCACCCCCGAAAACGCTGCCCCCGAGACATTTCCCATTTGCTGCAGCCACGGAAAAGTCGCATGCGTATAATTGACTGAAGGCTAAAAAAAGCCCCGAGATATCCAGCAGTCAGTAAGCAAGTAACCCTGTGTTTAAGTTAATCCATTGAAACAATTCACCTCGGTACCGTGCGTGGCAACATTGTTGCAAACAACGATTGTTGCCGCCCACTTAAAAACAATTCAACTCCTGTCTGGAAGTGAACTTTTAGGAAATAAATGCGTCTTTCCATCGTATCAGACTGCCAATTTCGGGGCCCCGGTTTAAAGTTGTCTGGTTTAGTAGACACGGGTTGTTTTTTTTTGTTGTTGTTTTTTTAGCTCAAACGCCGAGAATGGCACAGTCTACGCGACTAAAACTTTGTTGGCCGCTTTGGTACCACAACAACACCAAAAAACGAACCCAGAAATGGTGCGGCAGATCTGGTAAGTGGCGCCATCTCTTCGAAGACTTGGGAAAAAGTGTTATAACCCGAATTTGAAGGCGAATCCCGTCAACAGATGGCACTACAGGGTGGGGTACTTGATGGTACGACGGAATGGCGTGGCCGGTGACTTGGCCGCCTGCTCCGTATTATATATGTAGATTTTTCTTAACATCCTACTCAGTACAGATTCTTCCATTAGCGTCTTATCACGCTCTGATGATCTTTAACTTGGAGACACAACAGCAGAGCGTCAAGTGAAAACGCCACGGTTTGAATGTTAGTTAGGCCTACACAAGACACTAACTCGCAGCCAAATAAAAGCTTTTTATATTTTAGCACATATAAGAAGGGAACCCGATTGATGACTTTACGTAAACACTAATGCTCGAATATTGCTGTTTGAAATGATATACAGATGTAGACGTAAAAATATTTTTGGTACCCTTTTCTGGTGTCAATATATTTTTTCCACGTAATTTAGTATTTAGCATTTAATATTTTTCTGTTTTTGTGTTACTGTTAAACGAGTATTCTCTTGTTCTGGATTTGTCCGTATATAGATAGACTCGATGAGATAAACTACTCCAATTTTAACACATAATTTGCTACGCCAAGCTGCGCGTGTTAACTGATTGTTATTGAGAACAACAAGTTATTGACTCCTCGTTGGTCCATTGCCGCCAGACCATTGTTGATGGACGTTCAGGACGGGTTCGATGCTTCCACGAAAAAAAATTGGGCAACAATCATGACGTCATGTATTGTTGAGGCATTGTTGAGTGATTGTTGCCGATTGTTGCAAATGGTCATTTTTCGTTAATTTCGGTCATTTAGGACCCAGCTCGGACTTAAAAAATACGCTTACACAACAAAGGGTTAGTTTGCTTTCTTTTGACAAACTTTTCATATTTATAGCCTTCTACTTTCAGAGGAGAAGATGATCATGCCGAACCACCCAACCAACCAAGCATAAACTGTATATTTTTAATGAGAGACTAGCGGAGTCGTCGCTTCGCTCGCTCATTCCGCCGTGTCGCGCTGCGCTCGAGGAGATTTCTTGTTACAACTCATATGCTGCTCATAAAGAATCTCTGCAAAAATTATCAAACAAATGTTCAAGGAAGTGATTCGACTAATGTGCGCGTCTTTCTTAGTCCACAGTTCATAATACAAATGATAACCAAAACTAAAAATGGTCAAATAAGGTCAATGTAGCAGTAGTGTTTCACGTGTTTTCTTTTATCCACCATAGAAAGTCGGTCATTTCCACTAATGAATAAATATTTATCCTACAACTTACTAAAAGTGTTTTTTAAAAACTGCTGTATCTGAAGACAAAATCTGATTTTCATTCGCTTCGCTCACTCAATCAGCGCAACCTCAGAAACATGACCAACACCACAGCCGACCACCATGAACCACACATCAACAGAACACGCCACGGTTTTTAGCTTAAACAAAACTAAAAGTGGTCAACTAATGTCCTTCCAAAGTTGTAATGTTAGCATTCAGTATCTATACCTGTGAAACTTTTGGGCTGGGGCCAATGACCTTTTATCCAACGTAGAAAGTAGGTCATTTTCACTATGAATAAATATTTAGCCTATATTACTTACTAAATGTATTTAGGAAAAGTGCTGTTTCCGATGACGAACGCTGATTTCGTTTGCTTCGCTCACTCAATCAGCGCAAACATTATCTGACAACGCCACGGTTTGAATGCAAGTTAGGCTTACACAAGCCAGTAACTCTTATCCAAACCTGCTCGTGTTTTAGCACAAATAAGGAGGGAACCGGCTGATGACTACGTAAACACTAAACCAAGTGCCACGGCTGGTTGCCGTGACATGCATATCACGTGACTACGCTAGTCCACTCAGACGGCCAAAGATCCGCTATTCTCGTTCGTCAGGGGCTAACTCATGATGACATTACGGCAAACAGCCGTGGCTCATGGAATGGGCGTGTTTCTAAACTAGAGGGAAGAGTGAGTTGGATTCCTCTAAGCCACGCCCCTTAACGTCACCAAAACCGATCAGTTTAGAAACACCACTGCCTCACTTGTCGTTCTCAACATTAGAAAAATTAGCAATAATCGCTGCCACATCTATTTTAAGCAAGAGAAATGTTATTAAGAACATAATACAAATGGTTATTAATCTATGTTTAATTGGAATTTGTTTCTAAATTTAGACATTTTCCATATCTCACTTCCTACATTTTAGAAATACCACCATCTCAGCTACTAATGCGTGATGGCAGCCATGTTGGATCAGTAAGTGAGCGAGAAAAAACTTGCCTCACTTTCCTCAGCAACATCTCAGCTCCATGACGTCACGCCTACGTTAAGTGGGAGGAGTTTGGATCAGTCTTCTCGAGTTAAGAAACAGTGTTCCTCACTTCCCTCAGACATCCCTCTAGTTTAGAAACAGCACCTATAATGCTCGAATATTGCTGTTTGAAAGGATACAGATGCAGACGTAATAATATTCTTGGCACCCTATACTGGTGTCAATATATTTTCTACACGTAATTTAGTATTTAGCATTTAATTTTTTTCTGTCTTGGCTCGCTCATCCGCCGCGTCTCGCTGCACTCGAGGAGATTTCTTGTTACAACTCGTACGGTGCCGACAGACACTCTCAGCAAAAATTATCAAGCAATTGTTCAAAGAAATGAGCCGAATAATGTGCGCGTGTTTTTAGTGCATCAGTTCATTATACAAATGATGAACAAAACTAAAACAGTGTTTCACCTGTTTTCTTTTATCCAACGTAGAAAGTCGGTCATTTCCACAACTGAATAAATATTTATCCTACAATTTACTAAAAGTGTTTAAGAAAAAGTGCTGTTTCTGATGACATACGCTGATTTTCGTTCGCTTCGCTCACTCAATCAGCGCAACCTCAGAAACGTGACCATCATCATAGCCCAGCAGTTCCCAACCTTTTCTACAGTGTTCCTCCCCATTGGGGCTAGCACCCAATGACGCCGCCCCTCCCTACCCCCATTGCTACGGGGTCGGATTGGGAAGGGTTGAGCCTCCCCGGGAATTTTGGGTATGGACCTCGAGGTTCCTCCGGAAGAACCCTTGTAAAGGAGGAGGCAGGAGGCATAGTCCCGTAAGTTTCTCCGGCGTGGTCCATCTACCGTATTTTTAAGATATATGCTTAAATTTAAAACATTTTTCCGCAACTTAGGTATGCAATTTTCATGAGAATCCCTTTCAAATTTTTCCAAAATTTTTTTTTTGTTTTAACAAAAGCCTCATACAGCTAACGTATTTTAAAGACATAGGCGTGAATTTGAAACGTTTCCTGAGTCCTTCTGAGGGGGCCTCACCATTGATCTCGGTGTCCCCGAGCGGCCCAATGCGACACTGCATTGCTGTGTAATTTTTTTTAACAAAATGAATGGCTCTGGTAAGTCTTGAAAACCTTTACAATTGTGTAATTAAAAAAAAATGGTGGATAGCAGATATAAGTGTGTCATTGGCGAGAACTTTGCGATGAATCGTTAAAAAAAATCTCGCGGCTCCCCTGCAGTTGCTCCACGCCCCCCTAGGGAGGCGCGTCTCCCCGGTTGGGAAACGTGGCCATAGCCGACCACCATGAACGACACCTCAACAGAACACGCCACGGTTTTTTTTAAAACAAAACTAAAAATCGTCAAATAATGTCATTCCAGAGTTGTAATGTTATCATCCAGTATCTATGCCTGTTAAACTTTCGGGCTGGGGTCAATGACCTTTTATCCAACGTAGAAAGTCGGTCATTTTCACTATGAATAAGTATTTAGCCTTTATTACTTACTAAATGTATTTAGGAAAAAGTGCTGTTTTCGAAGACGAACGCTGATTTCGTTCACTTCGCTCACTCAATCAGCGCAAACGTTACATCAGAATCGTGACTGGAATCTATATAACCACTAAGAACCACACATCACTTGACACTTTTGGTAGCACTACGCTTTACATGGGTTTTCTTGTTTCACTTAAATAAAAAAAAATTTTCTTTACGGCCTGCTCAGTACAGTCTTTCCATCAGCTCCTTATCACTTCTCTTTCTGATGACCCCTCACTTGGCCAAGATTAATTTCACAATGGTTTGGCAATCTGCGCTGTTTGAAATGCTATTGCCGGGGGCTCCGTTAGTTCAGCTCACACGATGGCGCCGCCAGCAATTAAAGGCACATAACTCCCTCCGGTATATTTTAAGTTTCACTCGATACATTACCGGAAATAGTTTTATATAAACTGATTTACCTTTCATTTGCTGGTCTAAGGGTACGATGCAGATGTCAGTAGTGGCGCGTGAATGTTATTAGGCTTGTTTTAAACGGCTCGGTCCGAGCGGCATATAACTCCCGCCACATCGCTGGCAAGCCGCGGCCCTGAGGAAGGATAATTAATCCTTCGCTCAAGTTTGCGACTTGGTCGTACGATGTGTCACGTTGCAGCGGCCCCGAAATGAGTATGACTAGTGTCGTAGAGCAATACGCACTGCGGTCGTTTGAACTATATTTTAGCGTAGGTGACGCAGAGTAAAGTGGCCAGAACGGAGGGATTTATGTGCCTTTAAAGTAAGCGGCGGCGCCAAATTAGTATGGCGGTGAGAAGGGAAAAGATGCGCCGATTGCTTGTTTCTTGCTAGGATTTAAAACGTTTGTCAACAGAACAAATTCCTTTGAAGAAGAAGATTCGTGCAATACTATAGGCTTAACGTCTGGATACGAGAATCTCACGAAATGATCGGGAGTTGACAAAAAAGACGTTGATTTGGAGCCTCACTTTGCACCGGTTAGTTTTAATTATGTCCATTGTCTCCACAAACTAGCGGTAGATTGAAATGCATGCACGCATCTGACAAACACTGTCAGTGTATTAACTACGTTTTTTGTTAATCCAAGATTTACACACGCTTAGGGGGACACGTGTTAATTTAACTGTAACCAGTTTCCGCCTCGCCATGATTTGATTTTCGAAAGTAATAGAACTGCCAAAATCACCGAGACGGCAACTGTCGATTTAACAGTTGGCGTAGTCCAACAGTTTTTCGTGTGAGTTAGGTGGTTAATTTTAAACACTTGGGGCTAAACTCGTCTTATTTTTGCTTTATTTATACTAATTAAAATAATTAAACGTGTTTAATTCAATATTCACAATTATTTTGTTTGTTTGACTTTTGGGCAGCTGAATATGGATGGCTTGCCTGCGTTCCTTGTTGTTGCCTAGCAACCTATAAGCGAGAATGCTCATGACGCGTTGCGTTGCGAACCTTGTTTTCAAATAGTTTTAAAAAATACTTCTACTGGAGTTAACATTTTCTCACTTCACTATTTTATGTGTTTTACGTATCCATAACAACGTCTCGAAACGAGACCGTATCACATCATTCCCATTAAATTCAATGCTAATGCACTCGATCTGATCGTGTTTGCAGCGAGCTCTAGCGACTGGTACTGTTCCTGCCCCAAATTCGCAGCATAGAACTGCCAAACCATATGAAATATATATGGAAGCATCCTTGACTTGGTGAAACAACTGCAGAACGGCACGTTCCTATGGCGTTTGGTTAACTCGTATCCAAATCTGTTCGTGTTGTAGCCCAAATAAGGAGGGAACTGGCTGATTACTTTACGTAAACACTAATGCTCGAATGTTGTTGTTTGAAATGATACAAACGCAGGCGTAAAAATATGGTGTCAATACATTTTCTAAGCGTAATATAGTATTTAGCATTTAATTTTTTTCTGTCTTTGTGTTACTGCTAAACGATTATTCTCTTGTCCTAAATTTGTAAGTTATTATAGAATCGATGAATGACTCCAATTTTAAAACGGCTAATAAATTACTGCGAAAAGCTATGCGTCTTTACTGATTGTTACTGAGAACAACAATTTATTGACTCGCTCCTCGTTGCCGCCAGACTATTGTTGATGGACGTTCCAGATAATTTCGAAAAAAAATTGGGCAACAATCATGACGTCATTTGTTGGGTGATTGTCGCAAATGGTCATTTTTCGTTAATTTTTGGTCATTTAGGACCCAGCTCGGACTTTGAAAATACCCCTACACAAAGAACGTTTTAATTTCCTTTCTTTTGACAAACTTCTCATATTTGTGGCCTTCTACTTGCAGAGGAGAAGACGAACTACCCCAACCAAAAACCCAACCAACCAACCAAGCATAAATTGCATCTTTTTAATAAGAGAAAGTGCAGGTGAATTGTTGGCTGCCTAGCATTGTTAGCATTTGTTTAATCTATAATCTACGCGTTGCCTCTGGCGTTTGCTGGTTGGTATTGTTACATAAAAACAATGTTTAAAACAATGTAACGGATCGTTTAGGGCCCCGTTGTTACGGAAAGGAAGGCAACTGAAACTCCATGAGTAACTATAAACTAAACTTAACATTTATTCCTTACGGAATTCTCAGTTTTTAAACGCAAAACCTAGTTTGGCTGTTGCTAGCCTCAACATGTTTCAGTAACTATCGCTACTTAAAACAATATACAAAACAATAGAAAAAGGCAGCATTGCTGCCCCAAAGGAAACTCAATTGTCACGGTTAACAATCCGTGACATTCCCAACGCCAGACAAGATGTAACATCACAAAACTGAATGTCACTGATCCGTTAAACCATTACACTCCAAAGGGTAAATGAGTTGAATTGGCCGTCGGATTTCTTGCCCATTGCTTCGTTTCAATAAACAACTTCTTATATTTCCGTCCCGTCCAGTTTGCACTTCTTTAACTCTTGCTAAAGTCCACATGTGACGGGGCTGTTTTTGATTATGCACTAAAACAATATATCCTGGCTGGATTTTAGCTTCTTTCCCCAAATGTCTCCTTTGCTGCAAACTCCTTAAATCCAGCAGATATTCGTTCTTCCATCTTCGCCAAAAATGTTCAAGCAACCTTTGGCGGTTCCTCCAATTTCGTGTGAAATCTCGATCTACCTTAAGCTTTTCTGATGGCTTCACCCTCCCCACAGAAACTAATGAATCTGGGTTAGTGTTCAAAAAATGAGCTGGTGTTAACGGCTCTTCTGCTTGTGGGTCGTCAGATAGATAAGAGATTGGCCGTTGGTTGATAATGGTTTCAATCTCTATTAATATCGTTGACAACTCATCTTGTGAAACACTTGCTTTCCCTAGTATTTTTCGTAGACAACGCTTCACTGTCTGGATCATCCTTTCCCAGAATCCCCCCCACCAAGGTGCTTTTGCCACAAATTTCCACTCTGTTCTTTGCTTTGTACAAAATGTGTGCACTAGGGGATTATCTACTAATTCCCAAATCCAGGTTAGTTCTTGGTTAGCTCTTTTAAATGTTTTTGCGTTGTCTGAATAAATAATTGCGCTTATTCCTCTTCTTGCAAAAAAGCGACGCAAGGCTCGTAAAAATGCTTCAGCACTTAAATCTGTTACGAGCTCTAGATGGACCGCACGTGTAACAGCACACGTAAACAAAGTTATGTACGATTTCGTTTGCTTCTTGTTCGTAGTAACGAAAATTGGTCCAGCAAAATCTACTCCTGCAGTAGAAAATGGTCGTGTTGGCGTCAGTCTTTCTTTAGGCAAGGTTGCTTCAATACATTTTAAAGGCATTGCCTTAAGTTTTCGGCAAATGTAACACTTATTCAAAGTTTTCTTGACAAATTGCCTACCTTTAACCAGCCAATAGTTTTCTCGTAATTTAGTCAATGTACGCACAGCACCCCCATGAAAAACCTTTTCATGACACTGAAATATTAGGAGTTGAACAAATCTGCCCTTGTTTGGTAACACTATGGGGTGTTTTTCGTTAATATTCAAATTTGATTCTTGTAATCTCCCACCCATTTTCATAATGGCTAGTTCGTCTAAAAATGGATTAAGACTCATGATTTTAGATTGTTTTCCATCAAGCAAAATCTTTTTCTGTAAGCCATTGACTTCAGTTAGAAAATAAGTTCTTTGCACTTGTTTCACTAAAAACGTCATAGCATTGGTTAACTCGGCAACACTTAAATCTTTGAGTTGAGCACTGAATTCTTTCTTAAATACTGCTGTTGCTCTTACAACCCATGCTGTAATTCTGACAGCTTTCTCTAAATGACTGTACCTCTCCAAGTCAATCAAATTATTGCTGCTTACAGTTAACCCTATGGTTATCTTTTCCTCTTCGTCTGTTGAATTACTGTAGTCTTGACTTTCCTTTTCGTCTAATGGCCATTCTTTACTTTCTTGGTGTAACCACTCTGGTCCTTCCCACTATAACGTTTTGTCTCGCAGTTTTCTCAGGGTCTCCCCTCTTGAGATTATGTCCGCAGGATTTGACTTGCTCGGACAATAACGCCAGTTTTCAATGTTGGTAGTTCTTCGTATTTCGTTGACGCGATTTTGTACGAATGTCTTCCACTTTTTGTTTATTCCACGAATCCACTTCAAGGTTACTTGAGAGTCGCTCCAAAGGATAACTGGAATGTTCGCAAATTCTTCGCGCTGTGTAATATAGTTAACAAGTCTTGCTGCAATTGTTGCACTCGTTAATTCCAACCTGGGAACACTGACCGACTTAATTGGTGCTACTCTACCCTTACTGATTAATAAACAAGTAGTTACGATTTCATTATTCTTCATCCGTAAATAAATTGTTGCACCATAAGCTGCTTCAGATGCGTCACAGTAGACGTGTAGCTGACGCTGTTCAAGTTGCTTATTATCTAAGCCAATGTAGCGTGGCCATTTCATACTTGACAGTTGTTGCATGTCAGTGCACCAGTCCTTCCACTCTGCACTCAAATTTTCTGGCAGTTCTTGATCCCACGGAAGTTTTAATTTCCACAAGGTTTGGAAAAGACATTTAGCCTTCATTACTGTGGGGCCTATGAAACCTAAGGGGTCATAAATTTGTGCTGCACCTTTTAGTACAACTCGTTTTGTAATAACTTGCTTCGTACTTAATTTTTCCAAGACGATAACTGGAAGCATTATTTCGTCTGCCTTTGGGTTCCATCCTATGCCTAAGACTTTAGTATTGTCTTGAGTAGGCTGAATATTTAACTCTTCTAGTGTTCCTCTTTTAACCTCTTCAGCTTTCCAGCGTTCAAACAACTTGGTGCTATTTGTAAGCCATTTCTTCATCTTCATTCCTGCACCTTCCAGCATTAATTGCATATTTTCCTTGACTTTGTTGGCGTTCTTTTCATCATCTGCTCCTGCCACTAAGTCATCAACATAGGTGTTTTGGCTTAACATCTTGCTTTCTATTGGGTAGACGCTGGCTTTCCTTTCTGCATGAAGGTGTAACGTGGCTGCCAGCAGAAATGGACTGCACGTCGCTCCAAACAGAACTCTTGTCATTCTGTAAGTTTTCAGTTTAACCCTATCACCAATTTTCCAGTCAGGCTTAACCCACAAAAATCTGGTGGCATCTCGGTCTTCTTCAGAGAGACTAACTTGAAGGAAAGCCTTCTCTATGTCGGCAGTCAAAGCTATTTCCTTCATTCTGAAGTAAAGCAGGAGATGGACTATTTCTGGGTTCAAACTCGGTCCAGGCCAAAGACATTCGTTGAGGGAGTCTTCATTTTTCCGATTGGCTGAGGCATCAAAGACGATTCTCACCTTAGTTGTGAGCCTGTCCTCCCGAACAACAGCGTGATGTGGAATGTAATATACTTGCTTACTGGTTTTAAACCCTTCTGGTACCTCTTCTGCATGACCTAAATTCATGTATGCTTCAATGGCATTCTTATATTTTGGAAATAATTCTGGATCATTTTCAAATCGTGCTAGACCCATCATCCTCTCCTTCGCAATTGTCCAGTTCGTTCCTAAATGACTTGTATCAGCTTTCCATGGTAATCGCACACTGTATCTTCCTTTCTTAAATTCAGTTGTGAGTTTGAATTGTTTATGAACTTCTTCGTTTTCTTTTTGAGCTTCTGATTCCAATGACGGATCTTTAATTCCGATGGTTTCTAAAGTCCACATGTTTTCAGCAAATTCTTCCAACTTCGTTTCTTCGACTTGACAATGAAGAACGGCGTCCACGTTAACTGATTTACTCGAATGGCTTATCTTGCCTTCGACTGACCATCCAAACAGGCTTTCCATTACTACAAATGACTCATCTAATCTTCTGCACTGACCGGTGACAATTGACCAGAAAACATCTTGTCCTAATAGAACGTCAACTGTGATTGTTTGAGGTTCCTTTTCTTCAGCTGAGTTTTGGATCAAACCCACTTTCTGTAGTAAACGGTTGCTTTCTTTGGAACTGATGGACTCTATTGGGCCATAAATTGAGTTTATTTCTATCAACTCGATCTCTTTTTGGTTTTCACTGAACATATTTTTTAAGTTGAGCTTAATGACGTTAAAATCACGCTCTTCTATCTTGCCTCCTATACCACTTACAGTCAAGTGTTCCTTTTTTACTCTTGTAGCTCCTGTTAGCCGTGAGGTATGAGTTCGGATGAAGCTTCGTTGACTCCCGTTATCCAGAACGCATCTAACTTTAGTTCTTCCTAGACTTGCTTCTGCCCAGGCCCAAACTATTTGAAGTTGAGTAAAGGAACTTTGCTTTATACCAGACACACATGCTTGCAATGTTACTTTGTCCTCTCTTAGGTTAGAACCATCTTC